>VYYJ01000285.1:0-72585 GCA_021029165.1 Cyphoderus albinus | reverse complement strand
ATCATGGTCGCATCGCAATTCGCAAATCATGAGGGGCCAGCGCTAGCGCCATAATTCATGTTCTCAGAAACACAAAAAGTTGTGGATGCAAAAATCTCAAAAAAATATGTGCATATGTAAGTAATGTTTTGGTGTATTGTTACCGTAATGGAACAGTTCCATAGAATCTCTTGATGACGAACTGGAAAGTATAATTTATCATAATCGTGCATTTTTATTCATTTCATTGTTAAATGACCAGAAGGCAATTACGCAACTATCTGTGCTTTACTGTATCCACTCCACTCCCACTTCTAGTATGCACCTCATATAAAAACAGGTTGTTAGGTTAGAACGAGTAAAAATAGAAGCCTGTACAGTGATTTCGTTAACTAAAGTCACGTTTTGTATAGGAAGGCAATGGTAAAGATCTTAGAGTCTTTCCAAGGCAGTCCAGAGAAGTTAATGTTATCATGTTAGTGTTAGTAATATCATTCATAATCAAACGAGAGTCAATGCTGTATGCTTGAAATCAACGTGCTCAAAATTTAAAAAATAGTTTATTATTCAATGCTGTAATGCAATGTTTTGAACGTTTTCCGAGTGCATTTCGTCACTTCTTGTTTTGTATTTGAGCCACTGAACTTCTTATCTAAATGACGCAGTATAATGCTACTACTGAGTTTAATGTAGACATTAATAAAAGTCTTAATGGAAAAAGGTTTGCTCCTCTACTGATTTACAAGAGTTGTTCTTTATAAATGTTTCTTAAACATGAAAGGTGTATAAAGCTGATTTTTGTAAGAAAACTCCGCGGCGACTCCTCTGAACCCACCGCACACAAGTGTTACATTTTTATATTTTGGTTAATATTCGTCATTCGTCACCGAGTTTCTAGCACATTTCCTGACGAAGCAGGACAGCCAGAATTATGTTACGCCATGTTATGTAAAGATGTAATTTACAGGGGGAGTATTTTTCTTCAAATCAATTAAATAATTTCATGGCTCATCGAAGGACTATTAATTGTCAATTGTTTTCATGAAATGAGTATTGTTATCATAACGGAATGAACATAAATCGGTCCGACTTAATGTGAATGAAGTAGGTTGAACTTGAGCTTGTGATTTGTTCAAAGCTCATAAAATACTTAAATGAATACACCATACACAACGTATGCCCAAGTTTCCATCTTTAACGCAATATAAATCTAGCTTTCCTCTGTTGTGTTACGTTACAATACGTTACACTAACCTCCAAATAAAACATGTTTTGTTTTTGGAAACATTTTGTAAAACCTAAAGTTTGAAAGCTGCTAAAAAGTTTAAATTCTTTTCGAAATGAAGTTTGCAGTAATATTGGTTGTAATTACTGTGCAAACTCAGGTATGTTTCAGTTTATTGAGAAATGGACAAGGATTAGGACTAGGACAAGGAAACTTTAAGCCGTTTGGATGGAAGAGTAACAATACCGATGCACCTGCCAAACAAGCACAGTTACTGTTATCCGAGATCAATACAACCTTCTCATTGTAATGTCACTCTCACACAACTGTGCTTAAAAATTAAAGTTTTTATTAGCCATCGTTTGTTTCTCCAAGATTGAACAAAATGGCACCTTCGGACACCCGGCATAATCTTAACAAATTTGCCTACGAAACGCAGAAAAAGTCCTCGCAGAAGCACCACAATGGACATGCTACTGACGACCCACTTTCCAACAAGGACAATGATAACTTTCCGATTGGAATGCTCCTTCTTACTATTGTGGTTGTTGCTGCAGTTTTTGGGCGCATTGGATGGCTAATTTGCCTAAGGTTGAAACGTTGCTGCTCGACTGCAGGTGAAAGCAGCTTGACACGATTGATAATCGACAATAATGTAATTTACGTTGAGGGGTCTGGTTAGTGTCCATTAACTTAGGTATTTACATATTATGGGTTAGTATTCCAATTAACATTTTTTATATTCATTTTAATGTTCCAGGCAGTGGATTTGCAACTAGATCTGAGGAGGAAGAGGCGAGCGTTGTTCACTTAGGAGATAACTGCGAGTTGATCATCCTCCCTTCTAGAAATCTTGTTTGTTTGATCACCAGAGACGGGAATGGTAATAGGCCGGTTATCACTCCATTACGAGTGTCGCCGACTGAGCTTGAAACTATAGCCGCCGCCACTGACGAAGACGAGATTTTGAACATTTTACAACCTCAAATCAGTCGGGCTTTCAATCACCCATTATCTCGTGCTGCTGTCGACTGAGCTTGAAACTATAGCCGCCGCCACTGACGAAGACGAGATTTTGAACATTTTACAACCTCAAATCAGTCGGGCTTTCAATCACCCATTATCTCGCGCTGCTGGTAATTTATTCTAATTAGATCTAAAAAATTCTAGATCATAACCATTTAAAATTATATGTATTATCCAAACGAAATCATTTCTTTTAAGAATTATTCATTCCATCAACGTTTGAACGTTCACCACCTCCTTCGTACAAAAACGCTTGTAGGGTCAGATTAGAGAGTCCCCCTCCTCCTTACGAATCTGCAGTGGAAATTATGGATATGATGGATGAGATAAGTGAAAATGAGGATGAAACAGATTCCATAACCGTATGCACTGCTGAATACGACAATCCTCGGGAGCAGCAGGGTCAAGATGAGAATATTACTGAACACCGTGAAACCACTATGTAAATCTGACATGTTGGATGTTTTTTGTTCTATTTTTCTTCAGTAATGTGGAATGAATTTGATTTAAATAAAATGTAGAATGGGACTGGGAGTGAATGTAATCTAATGTCTGTATTTACTTTATTCATACTTAAAAATATGCATTTTAATACTTGTTATTTACGCGATAACAAAAATATTTTTAACGACAGTTTTTTTCTTGTACATATACCACAAAACATTATCTACTTAAGCAGACGAATGACATGATAACATTTTTAGTTACTTTCCTGAACTCCTGCCTGACCATTACTACTACTGCTACGTTTCGAATCAATAAGACTTTCTTCAAATTTTAAACATCATAATTAAAATAAACTACATAAAATTACATAAACTATCTCATCTTTAAAATTATCTTTCAAAAAGGGTCACATTCTAGAACTATTATTGCATTGAACTATTAAAATGCATCGCCAAGTTGCAGTTGTAATTTTGTTGGCCAGTCTTTCTTGTGTACCTGTACATGCTTTAAATTTGTTCAAAGATCCATTCGAAAGGGATACTAGCATTTTGGAACAAGCTAAAGATGTAGTTACAGGGAAAAGGTAAGAAATATATTTTATTACCAAATTATCAATTAGCGCTTAAGGAATGTTGCATAAAGAAGCATTTATTTATTTTGAATGTTTTTATGGAGTATTAACAAATCCTAATAAAAATCATTTTGGTGCAGAGATGTGAAAGTGAACTTTAAGGATGGAATTTCTACTGGAAATACCGACGAGGAGAACCTGGCCATCGTGGGATTCGTGGCCATCGGGATTGGAATCCTCCTCGCTTGTATCTGTTGCGGAGTATGCTGCAAATATTGTTGCTGCTCTAAGAAACCACCGACTGTCATCATGTATCAAGGTACGTTAATTACCTACTATATAGTATTACGCGTAGCAATTTCTAATTTTCATGTCTTCTTAGAACTAAAAAATTTCTTCTTTTTTAAATCAGAAATGCCTCCCCGTAATCAGAGAACTACTACAAATTCTACAGTGGCGTCGGGGGGTATTATTATGCCCATGGTACACCGTCACAACGGTAAGATTACAGAATTCGTTATTGTTTGTATGTAATTGAATAGTGAAAGGGTTTTATTTTAATTTTCTAAACTTGTTTTTACTTTTAAGGATTTGCCGAGATGCATAACCAGCCAAGTTCTGACATTACGCCACCACCCCCATACCCAGGATTTAAAGTATAAATAATTCCTGTGAGGACAGTTTATGAATTTTTTGATTTGGCCTGTCCTAGCTACTTTAATAATTATCAGCCCCGGATATTAATTGTATTTACTTACCTGGTATTTTGATTCATTTTACTGCGAATGAATAGTTAACTAATTGTAAGTTGATGTTATTGCTAAATTAGCACTTTGTAGATGTAGTTTCGTTCTTGTTAATTTAGTGTTCATTTATAACGTATTGATTGTCATGATTGTTTTAGTTATTTTAGTGCTACTTTCAAAATACATTTTGTACATAATTTTGCTCATTGGTAATTCATAACATGCTGATTTGAGATGGGTTCAATAATAAATGAGATTTGAAGCCAGCAAGAAGAATTAACAATTTTCGATTAACAATGATTAAGTTCTCAGTCTGTTTTAAATTGCTGCATTCCTTTCCTGTTCTACTGCGTGGAAAAATGTAAAAAAAAGATCTTCAGCATAAGAAAAGTGCATTGCAATTTTTTGCTTTGAACAAGTCACAGATTACAATATTACAAATACAAACCGCTGCATTAAGACATAAAAATCATGAGAGAAGTAGGAGGCAAAATAGGTAGGCTATAGACATCCGGCTTATGAACTATGAAGTTAAGTCTGTCTGCAACATTAATTACTGATGCATGTAACGGTAGTGTTGTAAAGCACAAAAATGAATCTCATGAAGGACACGCAAAAATGAAACTGCAACTCAATACAATCTAACAATTTTTTGCGTGATGGAATAATGGAATGGTGCTTCATTTCAGGTGCGTAGATCAAGTGGAATCGGCAGAGAAAAAAATGCGAAACTTTTTGAAGGATATCATCATAGCATAACGAGAATGATGAGAGTTTGATTTGTCGATAAGCATTTAATTATTTTATATGTACTAACAAAAGCTTGTGTTAAATGTTCATTTTCATTTTGGCCCTGATTATAAAATTGCTTTGATGTGGAATGAAATGATTTTTTTACAGAGTCTGGAATTTGGTACCTTTCAATACTGAAATTATAATTTTACATGCGCATTGCATTCACATCCTCATGATTATTATTAATGATTTACAAATCTTCAGTTAGTCTTCTGCCTTAGCTTGGAGCATTCACACTGTGTGAACCTTTTAACTGTCAATGTCAAAGTGCAACAACATTTTTGTAGGATTATGAATTGCTACAGTTTTTTCCGGTTGCAACCAATTTGCATATTGTTATTTTTAACATGGTGGACAATACTCGGGTTTGTCGACGCTCAATTAGATTTTGGTGACTCGAGACCCAGTGTGAAAGTTCATGTGGACGAAAAGTCTTCTCCAAAGAGTTTTAGTAAAGGAAGGACGGTCGTAGCCGGGGTTCTGAAAGACCTCCATTCGCCGATTAAGCTGGACGTTGAGGACGATGGACATGTTCATGAAAGGAGGGGTAGAAACAAACTAAATTCTCAACTTTTTCACCTCGCTGGAGGACGCTTTGGAGATCATCACGATCACGACCGACATAATGACCCACATGACCCACACCATCAGAAACATTATTATGAAAACCATCATAACCCAAATCAAAATCAGCATTTTGATGATCAACATCATAATCAGCACGATTTAAACCATCATAATCTTCATGATCATCATAACCAACATCCGATTCATAATCATGAGCCTAATCATGGTCATCATCACCAACAAAATGGAGCTAATCCTGTTCATTTACCTCAACATCAAAATGGACTAAAGATAACTCAGAGTAAGTTAAATAAACAAAATTTTGCGAGAAATTACGCATGTAAAAAGGTCTTATTGTCACTGTCAGTCATAAAACTTTTCTGTTGTTCATTTTAAAGGTGTGTGCACATTAAAAGCGGACCCAGGATTTTGTAACTTGGTCATTGGAAGATGGTATTATGATTACAGATATCACCGCTGTCTTCCATTTCTGGTTAGTTGTCTTTGTGCTGCATATGCGCAATATTTTATTACAAATTTCATACCGATCGTTTTAAGTTTTGTTAATCCTCCACATCCGTTGTTATTTTTCTCATTTTACTTAGTATACTGGCTGCGGCGGAAATATAAACAACTTTAGATCAATTAAGGATTGCGAAAAATCGACAGAAAAATGCCATCCACATTGGGAATCGCTTTTAGCAAAGCTGGCGTCGAACCCTCTTAATCCGGTCGCACATTTGGCTCCAGGACTTATTTTAGGCGGATAAACAAAGTAATTTGGCAAACTACCACTTAAAACGCTATTTTATGATATTTCTATAGGATGTGAGTCAGTATGAGTTAACTATTAATTATGTAATCTTTATCTTGGATGATGACCCAAAAGTCACAAAATGTGGTCACTCCACTCTATGTATTTATAAGAAAGTTGCAACGCAATGTAATTTGTTTCATCAAGCATCTCCTTTCTAATTAATTTACCCATTAGCTCCAGTGGAAATTTTAAAAGGTAAGCAAACTAAAAGTGAGAAATAAAAATCTGGCAAAACTAGGAAGCGTCATTTCCTTTTATGTATTTATGTAAGTGACAGGACAGTGACAATATAACAAATAACAACTACTCGTATTATTTGATGAATGACTAATCTCGTTCAAAAATGAGATCATACAGTTTGTTCTATTGAAATAACATTCAAAGGTTTTATGGTTGTAAATCGCTGGAAAAAGCTGAGCAAGCTATAGATTTCATAAGGGGTTTCTTGACCATTGTAAAGATTGTTTTTGATTTCTTTCAAGATTCATGCCGCCAAGAAGACGTTTCGTATGAAATGCGTGAACCATTACTGGTGTGTTAATGTTTAAAAACAAAATGATAATGGCAGTTTGTTCAGTCAGTAGTGTCATAAAAATTGTAATAAGAATACTAAACACACTGTAAACTGGCCCGGTCTGTCATGTCATAATTACCTATGTAAATGTATCTGCAGCTGGACAAATTACGCACTGACAATGTCTTATTTATAGATATTCGCTGATTTCGATTCACATTCATTTAACTTCAGACAGTGGAACATGAAAGTTGGCAGATACATTGTTTAGGAAACAATTTACATATGTATGGAAAAAATTATTCACCCAATTCAAGACTTTAAGACGCAGCTCTGCATTACGCTTTTTTGCGTTTCAATTCAATGAACTTGAAGAAGTGTTTATGTTTTTGTGGAGTAATCCGTAGTTAACAAGCAGACCTTACATCGATTTACATTTTGTATTATTTTTCATATTCATGTAATCCTGTAATAACCAAGTTCAACTTTGACTTGACTCTTGTAATGTACCAACTTCTTTCTTATGCTTAGATATGAATCATCCTTTAATGATGAAATGAAAATGAAACAGTCGAGTTTTCAGTAGAAGAATGATAAAAACTAAGCAAAGCTAAGCAGCTTTTGTATTGGGTTGGTATGATGGAAGGAAATTGAGGGGATGCATGAGTGACCACAGAGAAGATGATATTAAATACGTGGAATTGTGGAATATAATTATTTATTTATTCAAAAAGTAAGCCTAAGACTAAACATTTAAGACAACAATCATTACTCACACATGTTAAATGCGTAATTTTATTGGTGATTTCATTTAATGTTATCCATAATGTGAGAAACTTCAATTGAAAACTCAATGTTTAGATTAAGATCGCAATTATTACTGGACGTGGACACTCAGCACGTGCAGTATGATTATACGCTAATTTCCTTTGAATACAAAATTAAGTAGCAACTCATTTTTAACAGTTGGTGCGTTTAAGTAAAACGAAACAACTGCGCAACTGACCTTCTGGTTCTTTGCAAGCTTGGAAGATTTTTTAAATTATATCTTACTACGTCAAGATAAGAACAATAAAAAGCATCATTTCAATAATACTTGACTGCATATTAATATGCAATTTTATTCCTGAATTTATTCCGTTGTGGCTGTGGCTGTCTTTGGTTTAGAGAAGATGGCCGCTAAAGCATAGATTCCAGTATTGACAATCATTAATCCCTGGAAATTGTCCTACTTATTTTTTAGATATTCATAATTTAAAAAATGAGATGCAAATGATTATTTAGTGTAGACTTACCACTGCCGCCACATGTAACTGAATATGATGTTGCCGCAAATGTGACGTACATGCTGTCATCTCCAGTGCCACCCTCATTCGTAGGATAACTCTGAGGATCCCAAAGCACGGTGGTGTAGGTACGCGAATCTCTCTCTAAATCGGAGACTCTCATCGTAAGCCAACAGTTGCAATGATTATTATTAAAACGATTGTAACCAGTAAATTGATTGAGGGCAGGCTTAAACCGAAAGCCGAGACCATTCCACTCCAAATCTACTCGACAACAATTTTCTTCGAAATACCAAATTCCTACGGTAGCGCAGATTGTCCCAGCCAAATGAAAAAGAGCGAGAAATGCGTGGGTGATTTTATTCTGCAAGTCCAAAAATGAATCCTTTATAGTTGCTTTCTTACAAAATATTGGTTTTAAAAGCGTCCCTTTTTTATGCAATTTTATTTCTTACCAATCTATTCCAATCTACGTACGACTTTGCAATTATAATGAAGAGAAGAAAGAAACCAGCGGAAATAATCAGGCAAATGGACACGTTAATCAACACGAACTGATTCAATGTTTCCGATCTGTAACCAGCTCCATAATTTCTCGAAAAATCCCGAAAGTTCTCAATTTCGCTTCTCTTCACGTAGTCGTGCTCGTAACCTGGAATCCAGAGAGCGAGAATCGAGCCTCCTAATACCTAAACAATGCGATAATTTAATGCGTCTACATTTGACAGAAAATGGTAATAGATATGTAATGATGTGTAATCGATAATAATAGCACAGAATTGTGAGACGCTTATCGTACAACGTTGAGAAACCTGAGTAGTCCAGGAAATGATCCTAAATAGCGACAATGACATGGTCCTGAGTCTTCGTCACCATCACTTGCCTTAACTTCTGTACTAGCTTGTCCAGGTGCCCTTTGGCGATCTGGCATGATGAAGCTGATTGTTATCTACTACAACGACAAAATTCAGTCATCCCTCTGGAAAGTACTAGGAAAAAATGCTACCTACGTTGAAAGTTGCATGACGTTTTATATTGTTAAAAATGGCTACTATATAATCAATCTGAGTATTTTATAATGTTAAATTTCATTAATGTAGGTGGAAATTTCCCCTTTCGAGTTTGAGTTTGTTACTCCACTTTTGCATGAAAATTGTTCGGGGTTTGCTTCGTCTTCTCCTTACTCTAGGATAGCATGATAAAAGTGTAAAATAAAAAAGATAAATCACAATGTGATGTAGGTAACATAACTATTCTCATATGAATATAACACCAGTGACATTTTCGATTTGTTGCCTTACCCGACTGCGTCCAAATGCGCAAAATTAAACGTAAACGGTTTTCTCCATTATATTTTGTCCATTCACTCTCACTCTCTTCATGCAATGTTCTCATTCACTTTCGTGATTCGGGGATTTCGCTAATTGCCATTACTATTGCATTTGAAAATTTCATTTTCATTGGAACGTCCATGGCCCATGTCTAAAACTTTTTCAATGTTTTAGAAAAATTAGGACAAATTAGTACACGACAATTTTTTATTACTTGTATTACGCATCTCATTCAATCGGTATTTGTAAGCATGACCTAATTCGCGGTAATTAATTAATTTACAATAGAAAATTGTCGTTGCCGATCTCCGTAATAATGAATTGAACAACCTTGGTTTTATCCTACTAATTTCAACAGAAATACCGAAACACGAAAATTGCTTATTTGTAAATGCATGTGTTTATTTTGCATCAGTCATCAAGACGCAGCTGCCTGCTCGGCCTTTTCTTCTGGAGAATTGTAGACAATAAAAACTGACATAAAACTTCATACTGAATTTTGCATAAACATTCACAGTCATCCAACATGGTCGGTTGTAAATATAATGTAGCTACCTAGATACGTAGTTAGTCTAGTCGCCAGCTCAGGATTTTTCGAAAATATGCGTCGATGACGATTTAGTTCATATTTTTTATACAATTTGTAAATATTTTGTTTAAAATATGAAACAACTTCATTTCATTTGCTTACGCAGATTATTAATGCATGCATAAGAGTAAAAAATTGCGCGTTGTAGCCAAAAAATCGTCTTAATTACTTAAACTCGAGAATAATGGCAACGAACCAGTAATGTTTGCATACTACAAGTAAATTACTCATTTACTCGTCGTACTACTGTGATGCTTCATTCTAAAACCAAAGTTCTTGTTAGGTAAGGAGACTTCATCATTGCATTGCATGGTACTTCTCTCATCGTTTGTACTTTTGTACTCGTATTCATAGACTTCACCACATCACTTCAGTTACTACATTTGCAGCTCCGCTCTAGTGTGGCTGACTAAGCTACTCTACTCTTCGTCTCAAATCTCCATCTCTCGGCTACGATCCTGTGATTTTGAGTAAGCTGCTAAGCTCTCGGTTTACATGTGGCTTCAGCTTTGAGTTTGCCATGCCTGTTCATATTACTGTTTTCATGCCAGAACCAGACTAGTGCACCATGAATAAAGAAAGGAAGCTTCTTTGGGAGTACATTGGCTGGTTATGAAATGTTGCGGAAATGCATGTCAGCCGGTGGGGCAAAGTGTCCAAGACCAGTTTTCTCACAGTAACAAATGCTCTCAGATGCAAGTTTCCCCTCATCCATGTTCTCTGCAGTTGCGATTAAGGTGCAACGATGGATGCAGTACAAAGCGCTGCCTTTCTCATACGCTGCCATTGCCACCGCCACCATGATGTCAAACTCCATGTAACTTTTTCCATCTTTCCTTTCCCTGGTGCCAAGTGAGACATTCTGAAAGCTGCAGAGTATAGCACAGCGCTGGAGCTTCCTTTCCCGTCACTACTCTGCCTTTTTTCTCATTTTGGCCCAAGGAGACTCATAAGACTCTTTCGCTTCGCTGCAAGTAGAGAGAATGTAAAGCTCACATGCTGCAAACAATGATTCGTTCGGTTTACTGGGGAAAAATTTAGCTTTCACATGAAGAGCCGAGCATTGTGACTGCTTGCGTGCAAATGGTAATGGTAACAAGAACGATTCTGATATTATGCTCGATGAAATGCAATGGTAACACAGCAGTGGGGCAATGTTAGCTTCGGCAATAACTTTTTCTGTCTTTCAAGTGGGTTACGTTAGAAGCGCAAAGAAACTGGAAATCGTCTTGATTTTACATTGGGGTGAGTTGAGACTTGGAAACCTGGATTGAAGTAGTTATGAAGTGTAATTGATAAATAGAATGACTCATTTGATATTGAATATCATTCTATGTACGTATTTATTTGTAATGTTTGTTTAATGTCTTTAACAGGAATCACAGTGAAGAAATGCATAGAAAACCTCCAAAATTATCAGAAATCAAGATAATCACTAATGATTCACTGCTTATTATTAAACGACATCTAGCAGTATCTGCGCAGGTTTGTCATAAGTTTTCTACTAATTATTTCTTGTTCGTTTATTTATTTAGGGTCGTTGATAGACTGAACTTGCATATAAGTAGATGATAGGAAAGAAACCACGTCTTTTGTTTTGTTATGGCCTGTGTCTTACAATGATTATGATACGATGGTTCATGTTTCCCTGCAGTGCAGCAAACTGCTATACCTATGATCTCTCTTGTGTCCGTGTCCCCTAGCTCATTACCATATGCCACGCATTCGCTCAAAATTCTATTATCAACCGATACAAGAGTCCCGTCTGTGTCAATGCTCTAATATTGGATGATATTAAATGACAATGTGAAGGAATATAATGAGCATTGTGTGTGATTGTGTGGCTGCCTGCGTGACTCCATGAAACGAAACGGGAATGTAAATTTGAAGTGAAAACAAAGAGAAAAAGCTGGCTTCTTTGTTAGCTTGCACAGTTGTAGTAGAAGTACACGCTATTGCACAAACTCATGCCACTTGAACAACTCGGCCACTCGATGCTCCCATTACGGAGTTTCAGAGAGTGCAAAGGAGCAAAAGCAAAAGCGACAAGAGCGAGTTCGATAAACATTTAAGGCAGGCTTACGCATTCGCCCAAAGCTTAGCCACATTATCCTGCCATCATCGAAATCATGTGCTTGCGTGGTGTCAGTCATTTTTGTAGTCCTTTCTAGCCGGCGAATGTACTTTGATCGTTGCATCCTTATCGCTAGTTGTAACCATAAACCACACGAGTTTGTACAATCGTACAAAGCAAGATTCAAGGAGGATATGATATTACTCACTTCCTTCTTCGTGGAAGGAACGTGAACAAACCGACTTTCTGCAGTTATCGATGATTCATGATTCAAAGTTTCTGATAGCCAGAAAAGGAACTTTTTGTTGCTTTATGATGATTAAGATTTAAATGAGAGCTAATCATTGAGACCAGATCGGGGATTACTACCAACGAAGTATGTAATGATTTATTAAAAAATTGTCAAACATGAATCAAATGTAACGCTGCTGGTCGTAGTCATGAATTTCACTGTCTGTAGGAGGAAACAAATCTTCATCCAGCTTATCGAGCACGACCTGATTTGAATTCGAGTTGCTCGCTGGCTGTGGCAAAGTAGCCGCTCCCCAAGGCTTATCTTAAAGGAAAATATTTACATAAAACATTGTACCTAAAAATTCTAAGAAAGGGCTGTTCCATATGATTGATATGACTGTGTAAAGGTCAGTCAAAAAATAAAAGGACCAATTCATTGTAATTGCAGTGTGCTTCTAATACGTAATAAGGTAAGCTTACAAATGTGGCCAAACACCGAGTCGTACAACTGGGCATCAACTCGAGCTGGGGGACTTTTGTCTAGTGGAATGATAATATTTTATCGTAATCCAAGGTTTAAGAAATCAAGGAATTAGCTAGAAAGTCTTTTCTTGGAACTACAAAATCACTAACCTTCAACCGTGTAAACGGATGGCCGTTCGATACTGTTTGCTTTAGAAATCGGAGGAGACTTGGTGCCTTCTAGGTTTGAGGATGAAACTCGAAACCCTTGGGGTTTGAAATGCGCAAATATTGGCAATAATTTAGGTAATAATAAGAATGTTCAAGATGAAAGAAAAAGAAAAGCCGATTCTGTTAGAAATTTACCTCTTTTTTCGGTAGAATGAAATTGCGCCTCGAAAGGGAATGCTAAAGCGACCCCAAGCATAAGCAGTGAAACTGCCCCAGAACTCAACACCTTCATTTTCTAAAACAGAATTTTAAGCTTTTCCCTTGATAAATGCGACAAGCGAACTGACGAGGGTTCATTAAAATTTTTAAAAGTCCATGTTATGTTTAGACAACCAAAAAGGATCATTATTAAAGAACTTTCATTTTTAGCTCCGCTCTATTTTTGATAGGCCTGAGCCAGTCATTAGTGGGCCACTAATTACCAGCAACTAGCAAAAATCAATGCCAACAATATCGGAATCATTTGTACTAAAACGCAATTCAAACAAACAGCTTCATTACAAATGGATAACAGCGTGTCTAACATTCAACCCTTTACAATTTCAAGATGTGAAAATAAGTGCACATACGTAATTAAAATCTGTTTCTCGTAGGTTATTAACTTTGACCTCTGTGGTAAAAAAAGTTCCCATATTTAAAATGTAGATAATGTAGAACTAAATAGAAGTAACATAAGTTTGTAAGTGTTGAGAACTGAGAAAAAAGCTGCTATGCTGCAATCTGACATCACGATAAGAAAGAGTATGAAGTGTAAGGCAGCAATGTTAATATTATTAGGTTTAGGTATGAAAAAGCCTGGGAAGCGTTTTGCTTCGTACAGTATGTGGACAATAGTTCTCAAGAGAGTGCCGCATCCATGACGGACTAACCAATGCTGAACGTGAAATTTGATGAGTCATGGCTAAGCATCGCAAGGAACAACCTCCACTGCTTCTCTAACCCTTTCCTTTCGCTTCTCTTTTACAATTTGCGTGCAGGTTGGTCTCTGCTCTCGCTTGCCTGTCCCTTCCGCCTCATTTACAAACTTGTTTCATTTACTTTATTGTCACACCCATCCAATAGGAGCGAAAAAACTTTTAATTTATGCAGAGAAACGGAATAAAATGGAGTAACGGAGAGATTCAATCTGAATCTGAATTAAATATCGGATGAACAGAATATTTTTTAATAATCTTTATTTGCAGTGACCATGCATGCATCATATTGCTTTCACATGACTAATGAAACGAATAATTAGATATATTATTAGTTAACTTTATAAGCACAAAAATATCCGATTAATAAACAATTTTTTAACTCATGCGTTTGGTTTAAAATGGTTTATTAATGTGTCAAAAGGAGTTAAACCTGAGTCAAATAATGCCATTAGCTGTAATTTAGTAATATAAATATTTACTACCGTGCTTCCCATTTAGAGATTGCATCAATATAATATGGAAGATTTATTTAAACATTTTAGCTTATCGACAGAAATTTCCAGGTCCGACAAGAGAATCAGGAAGAGAAAGAGGAAAATCCCATAACTTTTAAAAAGTTGGTCATTAATTGTTATCTTATTTCCCAATTTCAACTTTCCACTCTATTCTTGGTCCACATGTCATAATGCAATTTAGATACATATAGCATATAATCTGTATAGCATTAACATTGCAGTTTTAAGTTGGTCGTTTGGTCAGTAACAAAAAGCTGACTTTAACGCAAACCAGTAATTAACTTTTGCAGATAAGGAGAGACAAATGAATGACGAAATAGGGTTAATTAGTCAGCAAACATCTATTGAAAAAATTGTATAAAAGCCACGTGGACGGCAGAATTAGGTCATTCCAAGCTCTTCATTCTCTTTTGATTTTCCAGGTCCTGAAGTCCAACTTTCTTTGGAAGAAATTTCTTTTCATAACCATGAAGGTAATTTAAAAGTTTACTTAGGTAAACCTATTTTTAAATTGATCCTTTATACCCCAAACAATTTAACATTGAGAAATGTTTTTTTTGCAGTTCACTATTGTTATCCTGGTAGTTCTGATGGTGGTCGCAATTGCGTATGCCGAACCCGAAAGCGAACGTGAGGCTCGACGTTTCGGATTTGGTGGCTACGGTGGCTATGGTGGATACGGTGGGGGAAGACACGGTGGGTACGGAGGATATGGAGGGTATGGAGGGTATGGAAACCGGGGATATGGAGGTTATGGAGGTTATGGCGGGTATGGAAACCGGGGATATGGAGGTTATGGAGGTTATGGCGGATACGGTGAGTTGAATTTGTCCAAGTTTTAATCGAGTTCCTCCAGAACACTAATTTGAAACCAATGTGTGGAATTTAGGTCGCCGGGGTTAATTTATGACTGCAGTTTACCCAATTAAGGATTTTGAAACGGAACAACTTTTATACAAACAGTTTGGAGGATCTTGTTTAAGTTTCTCTTCTATTTTATGAATAATAAAGAATATCAAAAAACGACAGTATCATAATATTTTTGTTGGTTTTGTTGCAATGTGTCCAAACTCTGACAAAGCTCGTTTCATTTCATTCTCCTCAAGATCTTTGACCTTTGTTTGGCATGTACATATCTGCACCATTCATAAATAACCTTAACAAACGTCAGACTTACTAACAAAGGGTTGATCAACAGAGATGGAAATGTGGCTTTTTTTATTTTCTTGTGATAAACGTTTGTACTTTCAACTAGAGTAAAGTCATTATGAAAATATTGAGACTTGGCTGAATACAATCAACAATGGGCAGCATTCACATCACATCACACTTGTTGCAGAGGAAAATCGAGTTAGAAAAATAGAACAGAAATTCACTTTTGTATAATATTTTGTGTGTGGCTGCTTCGAATTTGATCTTCTTTTTTACGACCTGTTGTGAGTGACATTTTTTTCGTCTGTCGGTTTTTATGGGTTTCTGTTTCGTGAAAGGATGCCTGATGCTTGCCTTTCTTTGCTTTGCTCAGCTTCTACAGTTTCCAATTCAAATATGTACATTACTATTTCTAGAGAAGGGGTCTTCTAGTTTATTTGCTGTTTAGAAGACGAAAGCAACGCGATCCCATTTTTCTATTTGTTATCAACATTAAAAATGAACAGTTTCGGTTGAGATTTTATGATTGTGCAGTAGTACTGGTGCAAAGTACATGAATCGATGATATGAGAATGTGACATATGTTAACTTGTAATTGCATACTTTGCTTATTCTTAAACCACTTGAGCCTTGTTTTACAATTTTCCATGTCTGCGTGTAAATAATTCTAGTTGATTTCATTTTGTAATAATAATAATGGCTTCCAAAGTTCAAACAATATTTTGTCCTTTGTAGAGTATTATCGTTTTTATGCTTTCCTCTATTAACAGCTTACTCTGAGATTTAGGGATTGCTGTAAGATGAAAACTTAACTCTGAGAGGATACCAACCAGCGAAAAAATTACACCGTGAAGATTTTGTAAAGGGATTAACTAAATGTTTATCATAATAATTTTTGAAGCTTAGATTATGAGGGTTGTAGTCCAATGTTCATTTTAATACTCATTTCACAATGTTTTATAATTTATAAACAGAACAGAACAATGCATAACTATTGTGAAATCGTAGCAGTGGCCATGATCAAAGTGAAATGCAATTCTTTTCTGATCATTAAAGAAATATTTTTGTAGGACTGACGACATGCAGGATATCGGCGAAGTGTGGGAAAGCCTTGTTTTCCTTTTCACAACGATTAAAAGCCGAAGAAAAAAAATTATCATGACAAATTGAGTAGTTTGATAATTGAAAAGATTTGCGCATACCATCGAAAATGAGGTCTTGGAAAGCTAGCATACGTGCTCTTTTTCATAATATCAGATCTTATTACATGCCATTTGTCATTTTATAGCTGTTGTTATGATGTGGCACTATATTATTAGTCATTGCCGAGCGAGTACCTTAAACTAATAAACATCTCCAGAAACTGCGAAACACAAGCTTTTTAGTGAGTCTTGTAAAGAATGTCAGCAGCGACAGGATTGCCCATCATAATTAAGTAACTGGTTGAAGTTGTCTTGTCCTATCAATGCATAATCATATAGGGAATATAATAGCCAATTCAAATCTCAATTGCGAAATTCGGCATTGGTTAAATTTAAACTGAAGCAACTATAAAAAGCTTTACTTTGCGCACAGTAGCAAAAATCTTTCCCATAACCACTGTGCTCGTTAAGCTGTCAACATCTCCAATCATTTTGAGTCAAGAAGTCGTCACTTCATCTGCATCTTTCATCACTTGCAATTGCAATCAATCATTTAATCTGCAACAAGACTTGGTGAGTGCCGGTTATATTGATAAGTTGCAGGTGCATCCAGTGCACCGTTCAGTCTACCTTCGCCCCAAGGTACAAATTGTTCTGACAGTGTGTAAACATAGAGTCATTCTCAGTAGTTTTTAATCTCTGTTTTAACAGTGATTGATGGCAGTTATTCTAGCTAATAAATAAAAAGAGACAATTGACTGGAAAAGTGAAAAGACTGATTGATAGTGCGTAACACAGTTCAAAATGAAAGTTTTTACCCCACTCCCAATATTTGCTCTTTTGCTATACACCCTTTCTTCTACACACGAAGTGAGGGGAGCCGCCGTTAATTTTGGCAGTAGCTGGGAGGAGGAAATTCCATATGCAACTCCTATGGATTCTGAAGAAGGCTCAGAGGAATCTTTTCTGTCCCCTGTTCGAGTATCTCTGCCACCGCCTGTGTTGCCAGATATCCCTTCTGCCACTACAATCATTCGTGTAGGCAATGCATCGAGGGCGATCGAAGCCTTAGGATTTGGCGATCAACTCTCTAACTTGGAAAAGCGCGTTCCTGATTTATCAAGCCCGGCAGATATCCAAATTCGGTATTACTCGCTACAACCGAATGTCGCCAACCCTTGGGATTCTATTGATGATTTTGATGAAGATGAAACTTCTGTTGATAGTGACGAAAATAAGTCGAATGAAGATGGCAAAAATCAGGACAACGACCAAGGAGTTTTGTTCTCGAAGGATAAACAAGTTTCAAAAGTGAACTACGACGACTACGAAATCAATGACCCAGGTTTGTACAGTGAAGTTCTGGAATTTAGCAGCTCCAGCACCACTCCAGGTCCCGATGAAGAATTTGTTGACTCACCGGTTGAATTGGTGGAAAATGACAAGGTGAATGCACAGGAACTGGGTGAAATTTCCAATGAATTGCTTGACTGGGCTTTCTGGTAATTTTCTTTTCTTTTATTTCTTAGAATTATTAATTTTGCTTTGTACCTTACTTTGCATCATATCACAACCAATTTTCATAACGGCATGGAAAATTCTGCAACTTACATTCTAATTCGTCATTACTCTGCTTGATATTCGTGATGTAGCATGAAAGTTATGAAGCGCATCATGATAAACAATGCCACCATGGACGGTTCAACTTCCCCCAACGATGAGAAAGAAGAGTTGACCGTTGGTGCAGATGAAGTGTTGCAGTATGGTCTGAAATGCCACGCATTCTTGTCGTTTGCGCGAACCTTTGGAAATCAATTCATGGTGAAGTCAGAGAAAAGAACGGCGACAAACTTAGACCTGGCAAACTATGATGATACGGTACCAAACATGCTGGAAACTTTCTCACCACCAAAAATCAGGAAGGTAGCGTTTCATATGGATAATAAACTCATCATTAGTTCAAACGCAGCACCCCTGAATGAAGACAACAACAAACAAGTTTACATTGTGGGCATGCCGGTGCAATTTTTATCTGATGGAAGTGACGATGCCGAAGAAAGCAATGTTAAGCAAGAATCATCCCCATTCACCATCCTTAACTACCAAAAGGTTCTGACCGTTCCTAGCGGCATCTCGAATGGACAAGCTGCTGTGGACGATGAAGATGCTGACGCGGGTACATCAGACGAGGGGTTTTTCGCACAATACAAAATCATACTTTTAGGCGAACCCAAGAAAGAAGTTTCTGGAAAAGTCAAGAGTGTGGATGCGGATGGTTATCGTGAGCATGCTAACGATTTATTGGAGCAGGAAGACATTCTCAAGACCCAGTCAAGCCACTGTCATCCCTGTGCTGATTCCGGTGACAACTTACGCCTCGCAGCATTAACCTTACTCTTGATCTTGCTTTTCCTTCTGGGTTTTCTCGCCGTAATCAAATGCTTGTCCACTCGCCGTGTGGAGCATTCAATTGAAACAACGGACCACTACGTTGTTAACATCTTGTCTCAAACTACTCCCAAAGCTGTTAACACTGAGCCGAAGAAGCAAGCGGACGCTTGCATCGTCTGACGATGTGATGAAGCTACCGGGTGTACGCAAAAGGTACGATTTTATGCTCTTTACTACGCATATCGAATCCATTTGTTGACATGCATAAATGCATATGAGTCATGAGCTTTTATTTAAATACCACGTACAATCTCCTTTCAGGTCACGAATCTTCACAAGAAGGTCCCTCCTTACTTTCATTCCTGTACATACAGCGTCAAGGCTTTCTTTTTTAAATCTACAATTTTTTTAAGGTTATGTATCATTTGCCCTACGCATATTTGATTGTATTTATACATTTAGATTGTATTAAGCACAATATTTCTACTTTTCCTTACTTTAATTGGAAAGGATCTTACCCATACTAAAATGAGCGATTGTTATTATTTAATTATGTATTTAGTTTATTTTTAATTATTTTATGAATTCATTAACATTTTATCTCAGGTTAGGTTTTTAGCTATAAGGTAAAAATAGCTTTGATAGCTATTTTGCAATGCAGATGTGGCACAAAATTTGTATATTCAATGTACATAATACTGTAGTTGTAAGCATAGTTTAAGGACAACCTCAGCAAAAAGAGGCAGTGACAATTTTCAATTTGTGTATTTTACTGCACTGGTTGATTATTTGCAAGCCTTTCTTTTTCAAGGTTACTCAAAAGGCAGTTTCGTTTGGATTTCAGAGACAGAAATGGCGGTGGATAACTATAAAGCCTTAAGAAAGCTGAAAGTTAGATACACACTCCAATTGTCTTCTGATGCTGTAATATAGTAGAGTTAATTAAAAATAGACCATTAATTATATATTAGTGTACTTTTATCATAGCCATTCACGTTAAGAAAATTTAAGAAAAAAGGGAAAACGTTCATTGGTAGGTTTTTCTCTCTCGGATTTGTTTGTGGTACGAATTTATGTAATTTATAGTGAAATGAATTTAATTTTAGTTTTTCATTATTATACCGATTTCATTATTATTACATTATAATAGGACACATATGTGTAACTATTGTGGACTCTCGGCTTGACGTTTCTTAATATATATGTTTATTCTGCGCAACTTCACAAGCAAACTGGCACCGGTAAATTTGGCGATAAAAGTATATTATCGTTACTAATTTCTTCAGTGACCATTTTCATGTGTAACAAGCTGATGACATTATATATGTACATAAATAGAGTATAAATATTAAGCATTAAATAAATTTTACCCTTTCTTTTTCTCATTTGATTTTATATTGATCCGTTTTACATGTTCCTTCTTTAAAAGAATTATGCTTCATTGATTGCGTAAACAAGTATTTTGCTGTAATGGAACTGATCGTCTGGAATGATATGTATCCAATTTAATCACGCTGCATTTTCCTTTTGTTAAATTATGGTTACATTTTTCTCTGGCTGGGGCATTATGTCCATTTAGTTGCTGCTATCCAGTTAGACTGCTTTAAATGGATTCATATAGATTCATCAAGTGACACTCTTTTCTACTTGAAATGTAAAACTGCGTATTCATGAGAGAAAACAATTCCCATTCATGATAAAATGCACCATCATCGCATATCACACACTATTTATATCAGATGGTCTATAAATAAAATACCTAATATCATATGGACACGTCAGCTATTTAGAGCATTTATCACTTTTTGTAAAGCAAAAGCAAGCCGAACTGTTGGCACTTTCTTATCGCACACAAGTTCAATATCATCAGCATCACCATGTTATCGCCATTGTCATCACGAAACCCCTTCGAATTTAAGCAACACTAAACTCACTCTTTTCCTCTCCTAACCCATTTTACTAACCGGTCCAGAAAAATATTAGAATTCATTAATCTTCCGAAATCCTAATTGCTGTCGACTGTAGATTCATTGGAATACAAATTTAGAGTAATAATAAAAAATCGTGTTTACCATCCCACAGAACATGTATTGCATTATTTCTATTATCACCAAAATCATCATCCGGATCATATAAAAGGGACACGGGGAAACGAAACTGGAACTGGAAGGGATGAATATTGAATTTCAGCAAAAAAAAAATAATATGAGACGAGGCAGACCAGACCGGAGCGCATTGCAGAGTGATTCCAAAGAATAGCGTGGAAAGCTGTGGATAAAGAATTATTATTGAAATGAGGTCAGTTACGTACACAATTCAGTGACGACCTCTGAAAGAGTTAAATGCAGCATAAACTTCCCATTTTAATTCAATGAGGACTTTGTTCCATTTACCAAAACCTTTACAAGGAAAAAAAACATTAAAATGCTTTTTTGCTGATTTTCGAATTGACTGTTTTGGGAAGGGAGTGGTGCACGTATGTTACACAGGCAGAGCAGCATACGGTACGGTAAGTGAAGCCATTTAAGATCTCACAACCTTCTGTAAATACTAGGCAAATACAGGTTACTAACTGAAGGGAAACAAATTGCTTTTAAACTTGATGACATGAATAGTGCATCATTGGATCAGCTTCTGATGACACGTTACACAGCATTTTCACGTGAATCATCTTGCTGACTGGAATAGTAACGATGAAATGAGAGAAGAAATTACGACTCCATGAATGAATCTGAAAAGAAGAGTGTTCCATGTAACCCCACAAGAAAAAGTAAGAAGGGTCTAGTGGGAGAAACACTGAATGACAGCGGACTGAGCGGAGCAGATCATAAAAAGTTTTTTATGGTCTATTTTCATTGAAAAAGGTTAGGGTTGTTCGTCTACGGCCTGTTTTGAAGCAGAGATTTTCAGAATAATGCCTCATGATGGGATTATATCACACCGGTATTGGAAACTTTGCTTTTTCTCTTCTCTTGTTAAGTCATGAATTTTGACGTGGTTTTCATTTCATACATATCATGAATCATGAATAAAGTGGATCACACGAGCAAACATTTGAACATGACAATTTTTTAACAAACTAATATAAAATTGAAAGTATCTCTCTGTCTCGATATGAACGATACTAGCAAACAAGAACTCCCTTTGCAAGTGTCAGAGAAGAATTTTTTTGTGGTGTAACAATGCTCAGTAAGTTTGGAGGTACACAAACTGAAAACTATTACAAACTCTACAAGTTTTCCATCGTACTCAAGGGTTTTGTGAGCGCGATGTGCGGACTCTTTCTCTCGCACCAGAGAGCTCTTAAAATCAAAAGGACTCCACTTTTCATGTTCACTTGAACCAGCTCCGGCTATGAGCTTGGGGAGAAATGGAAATGAGATGAGAGAATAAGCCTGTTTCTATTTGCTGCTATTAATACTCACTTGCAGCAGAAAATCTTTTTTTCAAGTTAACTTAACAATTCACATATTTTCCAAAGTAAAAACGGGAAATGAGTTAGAAAAAAATTGGAAACGGCAAATGGATTTTTATGAGGTTTAGCCAAAATTCTATTAGTTGCAATGAAGTGAGTGAGTGAGAGTGAGGCAAAGGTTCTACTAAGTTTGCTTCAACTTCAACTACTTGCATGCATCCAGTTATGGACGAATGGATGTGAAAAAGCCACAAAGAGCGAGACTGATAAAAATTACCCCTGTTTCCTGTCCGTAAAATAAGTATCTCACATAAAGGCGTTATTTTGTGTGAGTGGAAGTCGGTGAATGGTATCATGGCACAAACACCGGAATCGGGAACACAACGCCAAAGCTAAAAGTAAGTTGGGGAAAAGGTGGCATTGATGATGACGACGATAAGGATAAGTTGATGCACTTAGGTATGTGCCATTTACGCACACGCATATTTCTCAACAGAGGACCAGAGAAATGAGAAAAGAGGAGGACGTGGAAACTGAGACTGAAAATGAAAGGCAAGCAAAAGCAAAGCAATAAAAAGGAAATGCACTGCCTTGACTCGACTCTTCTTCTAAAAAGTAACATATTGCACGGCATCATCATACATTACCGCTGAGTAATTGTTACACACAGACACACATCCCCGTCCCTACGACTAGTCTGCCTGCCCCATTCCCTACCACTACCGGCCGACCGACTTCTTGATTCAAATGACAACTTTTTTGTTACTTTAAATGCTTTCCTGGATTTCTCTGAGTGAACGTCCTCGAACAAAAAATTGAAATAGAAACAGTTGACACACACACAACAGTGTGTTAAAGCAGAAGTTGATACCGTGAGTGTTGTAATTCAGTCAGTCAGTCAATGAATTTAACAGCTGCATGACACATTGAACAAACGGTTTTTACCGAGCCAAGTCAATGTAAATGTAAGTAACACTGAAAATAAACTCGCCCAATTCAGTTTTAGTCTGGTTGTAGGGTTGTACTTTTCACTTCGACCTACAACGACACGAAATGCAAATGTATGTGACCCGTTACAAATTACTATTTACGACAAGACGCATCACAAGAACTAAGAAGGAAGCAAGCATTTTATTCAGTTCAATTCAGTTTAAAGTTCAATTTTACATTTTACTTTGCACTGGCTGTATAATGATAATGTGTGACTAAACATGGGCGATGATGAGATTCTCAATCTGTCATCTTAGATTTTCTCTTTCTAAACCCAATGCACTTTGGTCTTCGTACAGTACATAAGAACGGACGCACGCATGGATTCATTGCCGATAAGCTTTGAAGAATATTTAAATTCCCAGAACCAGAAGCAAATAAATGGCAAAAGACATTGGGACAAGGGAAAATATTCTGAGTCATTCTGCCAAATGCCAAGTACGAACGTTGTGCGATTTCCTTTCTCGTTCATTTTGTCATCATGCTTTTAGGATTTAAATCATGAACATCACTTGCATACGGCTTTCCAAATCTGAGAAACTTGAGATGTGTGATGTGATATGAGCAAATACGGGGATATGATATCATTGCACCCGAGGCCCGAGAGTACTCGATGCATACAGCCATATTAATAGTATGTAATAGAATTAAAATTTTAAAACTAGACGAAAAGACGAATGAATAAGTGGGATGAACTTATGAATCAAGAAAATAATTGATTCACCTCACTAACCAAGCTTAGGAAATTGGCCTTTTGTTTGCGGGCAATCGGAAAAATACACATTCGCGTTATGCGATACATCAGCCATTTTAGCGGATTTGAGATGCAGGACGCGTGCATAATGAGAACGACTATTTTTTATTCATTTCCCATGCCATGCCACAGCCATTCATTCATTTCCTTATTTCGGTTAGTTAGACAAGGAAAAGTCGCGTGATGATGGCAGTGTGGCATCGTTCCTGTTCTTTGTTCCTTTCTGCCCTGCTGCAATTCTTTTATTTTAAAACCGGAAAAGTACAATGGAGATTTAAACAGTTTCTGCGACTGTCATCTCATCATTTTTTTAAATTCACTCACTCATTTGCATCTGACGATGGTAATATTATGCACCACAAAAATTCTCCATAAAATGAGTTCTTTGTCTCAAGTCTCAATGACCCCTCCGCCTTTTGTTCATTTCTCTTGTTTTATTATGATCCTGCTGCTTCCTCCGCTTTGGTTGGATAAAATGAATTATCATTATTATCACAAGTTGTAAGCTGTCATCATGTGTCATTTCATGTTACCCCTCCTTGCCGTTGCATGCAACTCCAAGTGTACACATTACTAACAAGGATTTTATGAGTTACAAATTTATGCAAGTTACGATGGGGGAACCGAGGATTACGATTAACCGCTATAATAATGGCATACGGCAGTGTGAGCATGATACTTTGTCAGAGATGAGAGAGAAAGAAAATTATTGTTGTGGTGCACAAAAGTGCACTTTCCAGAGAAACTCAACTGGACCGAATGAAATGAATGTTGCATCTTATAACTCCCTATCATTACTGTGCTATTGTTGCGTTCGATTATAATATAGTATTATAGAAAAATAAGACGAAGCAAAAGGCAAAGGCAACCCTACTGAAGTTGAGGTTTTCTTTGCATAATGTTTTAATGTGCGCATTACCCATCATAAATAGTTATCCCTCGAGAGTAAGAGTAAGAAGAGTGAATAGACGAAGAGGGGAAAAATGTAAGAAAAAGAATCCATCCCTGGATGCACACACTTTAACTCACAATTTTTTGACTTCCATTTTCAGTTGGAATCCTACCAACTTCATTTCACGATAAGGAGAAAAAGCTTACCACTTTACAATAAACCAGAATCCATCCGACAAAAAGTGCTGGCTGATGATGATGATTATAGTAAAGTAATGTCATATACTACAATACAAAAGCAGAGTGGCTGCTTTTCTTTTCTGATCATCCCTTAAAGTTTTGCTTCTTACCTTGTGTTATGTTGCCTTGAATGATGCATGTTGGTATTATTAGCTGCCTAATTCGACTCGAGTCGATGCAATTGTAATTGTAATATTTGTAATAGAAATAGAAGAGACGCACAATCCGGTCTTTATGTTCTCATGTACTGCTAATTCCTCCTTACTTTCCAAAGCACAATTGAATTCGGCAGGAGGCAACTTTATCTGATGACCCCCCGTGTGATCATGATCATCATCGTCATTAGCTTGGATCATGCTATGGATTTTTCCTTGTTAGCAGTTAGCACACAGCACACATACTTACATCACATTCACATCATTATCATCGCAGAGTGAAGCTTTTTGAATGTCCAATCTGATGTCGTTCAATCAAGTTAGCTTCTATAATGGCTTCGCTTGCTTGTCATGATTTTTAAGGGCTTTATCATTTAAGGAAAACAAACCCTTTACAAATTGCAATCCTAATTAATCATCTCCCAATTTTCTATAAGGCTCACATGATTCATTAAAAAGCAGAATAATTATTAGCAATAAATTAGCATGCCTTGTTTTTATTTATAATTATTTACTAATTAATTATTTATTATGTTATTTATAAATCTCCATCTTATTTTTATGGAGTGAAAGTGCTACTGCTAAAAAGCCGCTCCGCCTCCATTTTGATCATTCTTCGTTTTCGTGGTCCTTCATCCTTCCTATGTCGTCGCGTCCTCCAAAGTTAGTTTATGAATTTGAATAAAACGTTTAAAAAATCTAGTGCAAACTTTGCATGCACTGCAAAGGTCGACAGTTGAGTGGACCACCCAAGAAGTTTTATCTTCTTCGATAAAAAGTTGGTCATAGCTCATTTGCATGTTGGGTCGGTTTTACCGGATTTATTTTCCAGTCTGCGCTCTTGCGATGCGGTGATTGGTCAATTCTATTGTGCAGCAGCGTAGGTAGGTTAGGCCCTTGACGAAACGCTGCTGCGCTGCTGTTCTTGACGTTTGTTTGGCGAGGAACGAGACTTTGTGACTTGTGCGTTTGTATTTAACGCTAATTTAATTAACACAGAGAGGAATGTGTGCGGCTCCAGTGCTGACTCATTTCTCTTGTGTTTGCCTTTTTAAGTTCGATAAGGATTCGTTTTCTTTAAAGACGGAGACAGAACAGAGCGAAGTGGAAAGAAAAAGGAAGAAATCGAGCGAAAAGCACAGAGAGACTCGATAGAGACTAGAGACAGAGATTCTGTAACAGAATTTCTGTTGTTGAGTCCTCATAAGTCTGCCTGTTTGTACAAGATTTGATTCGTGCACGCACAGAAGCTCTCAAAAGTAAAAGCAAGCGAAGCTAAGCCGAAGCTGAAACCTCTAAAAGCTGGAAGATCGTCGAAGTTTTTGGTCATTCCTTTGTTGTCGGCGTGCAGAGTAAGTGCTCACTCAGTCAGAACGTTCAAGCTCCATTTCATTTCGTGTTCCATTTCAGTTCAGTCTTCAGTCTCAGAGCTTGTCTTAGTTTTTCATTTTTCAGTGCTTTTATTAAAGTTTACTTCCATTAATTTTGAAAATTTCCTACTTCTGTTCCCGTCAGCTAATAAATAATTAGCAATTAACTCAAAAAACTCGACTACGAAGTTCAAACCAAGTTTTTAAAGGTTAGTTTCTCGACGTATTTACAATTTACAAATATTTTTTTGTTCTCGAAAATTGAAAATGAAAACGGTTGATTGTTTAAATATGTTGCATGTGAAAAGTTTGAAACAAGTGTTAAAGTTGAAGATACTGAAAAATAATTTCTCTGTATTTTTCTCGTGATATTTGATTGTTAGGTCTAAAAATGTCGTGCAAAGCTGGAGGTTTTCTTTTGGCTCTCCTTCTGGGTGCCTTTATGATGGTACCGGCGGCCGGCGCCAACATGACGGAAGAGGAGATGTATTTGCTGGTGCAGAAATGGGAGGCGCATAAGATCAAGACGATTAAGACGTCCATATTTTGGATTCAAATGTATTACTAAAATATACAATTTTGAACCTTTTTAGAAGTTGCGCAAACAATCTAATGATTGGCTTAATGGTCTTTGTTGATGATCTTTATTGACTTTATTTGTAAACAGGTGCGCGGGTAATAGTACGGTTGAAGGATGCGAGAGTAAAACCCCGGGTTCTTCTGGACCAAAGGACCTCGAGAAATGCATAAATAACTTAGCGGTTGAAATGTAAGTAGGTTTAATGTTGTGTATTTTGTATTTATTTAAACCTATTCTCCTCTCCCAAATTATTATAGTAAGTAAATAGATGATCTGGATAATGTTTGTGGTATGTTGTTTGCAGCGTCAAATCAACCAATAAAAGTACAAGCATGGAGAATCCAATTAGGGCGTCCATCCGTGAGTTATTCTCAAATCCTGACTATTGTAAAGCACAGGATACTACATCTACTACTACCAGTACTACCACTACTACCAGTACTACCACTACCACGGAGTCCCCGACCCAAAAATCCATCTCTACGACGGAAGAAGCCAAATCCTCCGATTCTGGTTCGGGTGCCAAGAATGAAGCGAATCCGACTGCCGACATTGATGTCCCAACAAAGGCTGAACAGGCTGAAGACTCATCAACAAGTCATCTCTACTGGAGTATTCCCGTAATCGTAGTTGCCTTAGTTGGAATGGTGGTTGCAGGCTATTTCATTCACCGCCGTGTCAAGAAAACTGGTAAGTTTTTATTTTTAGCCTTAACCATTATTATTTATTCGTTGTTCGTCATAGTCCAACCTTGAGAATCCTATACAATTAGAAAAAAATGAAACATGAAATAGAATACACAATGACATTTTATTCTCACTTTCAGGCTACCTGCAATCAGGCAAAGTGAACGGAGAACCATCAGTCAAAGGGATGACGGAGGGAGCATAAGTTCACGAGAAATGCTTCATGTAATGTAATGTTTTTGTTCCTTTTTCGGCCGTTTAAAAATTGATGAAATATGATTTTTGACAATTATTTTTAAAGTTAGATAAGACAAGACTTCGGGTTAAATGAACTTTGTACTTACTTAAATAAACCCTCGCAATCGAACGTCGTCATTTTGTAACATGCATATTAATATAATGTGTATTTAAAGGAGATTAATTCAATTACAAATCAGTTGTTTTAGAAGCTTTGATATGTACAATTTTGTGAAAGATTCCGTTAGGACTTGAGGTGAATATAATATAATTACAGACAATTTATACGAATACCGTATTTAGTCAAATGCCTATATTCTAGTTTTATTTAGCGTAACTCATTAGATTAAGCTTTGTAATGAATTTATTACCGTTGTGACATTTTACATTTTTATTGTTAATAAAAAGTGATGAACTAATTTAATTGTAAAAATGACAATTTCTCTTACAGTTTTCATTTTATTACGTTCATGCATTCTTACAGGCTTTCAAATTATAATGGAGCAGAGAGGTTTTGGTTTTGGTTTCACCTTATTCAAATGCATTTAATTGCTACATTGCTTTAATTCCATCTTTTCACATTAAAAGACATTCTGGTTAAATTGCTCCATTCCAACTGGTCATGCCATAACTCTACGAACGAGCAGGATCGGGTCAGGTCAGGTCAGGTCAAACTTGCTTCAGAACTTGATTTCATAAAGGCATTTTTTCATTCGCGTCTCATTCATTGTTCATCATTCTCATCATCTTACATCTTAGCTTCTGGGCTATCTCGTACACATACGCATTTGTAAGAAGCATTGAAATTCTCAAGTGAGCCACTCTGCGCGCGATTTTTAATATTTGCTGAGACATTCCGGTGATACAGCTAAAAATCTTTCCTCTTCTTCACTTGCTTTTGTTTGGTGTCTCTCTGCCTCTGCTGCTCTGGCTGGCTGATGAATAACTTGACAGGTTGTGGAGCTTTAATAGTATTTAATTAAATGAGGAATAGTTAATGTTTAGCAAGAGAAAGTGTAATTAACTTTTATAATTTTAATCTCAATTAAGACATTTTATAGAGAAAATTACAATTTGATTTGGCAGTCTTGAAATGGTAAGTGACAACTTGAAAATTAATTTAGTGATTAAAGGGCAAGTGTTTTTGTGAAGATTGTCATTTAGACACATTAATTATTAATTGCGAGGATTTATCTATTTATCTCCAGTATAGTAATCTTAATTGATTTTTATTTCTTCGTCTGTAGTCTATCTTATCATACAATGGAGGGGCCGTCGTGGCCATGAAGGGAAAAAATTGCGTGGCAATCGCTGCAGACCGGAGGTTTGGTGTCCAGCTTCAAACAATTGGCACTGATATGGATAAAGTCTTTGAAATTGGACCGAAACTCTACGTGGGACTTCCTGGATTAGCCACCGACACTCAAACGGTTTTCGAGCGCCTCCGTTTTCGAACGAATGTGTATGAGTTGCGGGAAAACCGGCCTGTATCCCCCAAAGTATTGAGTGCGATGGTCACAAATCTCTTATACGAGCATCGGTAGGCAAAGACAATCATTTTATTTAGCATACTTTTGTACAACATCTGATTTTCTTGTAACATTTAATTTAATATTTAATTGTAATTCGTTTTATAAATGTCAATGTGTGCAGATTTGGACCATACTTTGTGGAGCCCGTTATTGCTGGACTTGCACCCAAAACGAACGAACCTTACATTTGCGGATTCGATCTGATTGGATGTCCTTGCGAGCCAGAAGATTTCATCGTGTCTGGGACTTGCGAAGAACAACTTTTAGGAATGTGCGAAAGTTTGTATGAGCCCAACCTCGAGCCCGATCAGTTGTTTGAAGTTATCTCTCAGGCTTTAGTTAACGCGTGTGACCGAGACGCTATTTCTGGTTGGGGAGCGAAAGTCTACATCATGTAAGATTCGTAAATCCATGAAATTAATACTGAGCATGCACTGGTAAAATAATATTTGGGTTAATTCCTATTTCATTTTTTGCGTTTTTCCAGCGAGTCAGACAAGGTTACCATCCGCAAAGTTCGAACTCGAATGGATTAAAACTTTGGTTTGTTTGGCACATTTTCTACATGTGAACATTACAAATTTTCATATTATTAGAAATCTTTTCAACAATGTTTCTTTGAATTAATTTAAAATTGAATAAAAATCATAAGTATTACTTTATATTTAACGTCAGAAAGTTTGTTAAAGAGGTCTTTCACATCCTTCAGCAAATATCTGGGAACAAGGGATTATTAATTATTTTTTTATCAAAATGTTTATCTAGAATAGAGATACCCGTCCAACATTTAATGCATCAGCTTCTAAAGATTATTGTATTGTAATTATGATTTTCAAATAGCTCTCAACACCAGTAATATCTAAGTAATTACTAAACTAAGCTAAAATATTAAAACTCATCATTGGTGCCGCACGAACATATTCTGCGCATATTTCTAGCCTAAAATGGTTTAACTTGACAAGGATTGACCTTGTAGATAATTATTAAATGTAAATTGAAAGTAACGCAACAATGACGCTAATAGTCATGCAGAGATTTAGGAAAAGAGGTTAAAGGGAGCGAAATTGTAAGGATTGATTTCATTGCAAGGTAAAAGCGCATTTTTACACTAAATCACGAAAATTGCTGAATAATTATTTCGAGCCCAGCGTTTTTGTAAACGGAATATCCTGGAATGACGCTGAAATACATATTTAAATACAACCTAGCAAAAAAAAATTCACGCTCATTTAAGAAAAAATTGGTTTGTCACTCTCATGAACTTTTAATGGTGCGACGTAGCCAGCGAAGCAATAAATCAGTGATTTGAGTAAGGTTTTGTATGGCTATGGCATGGGATCATATTTATAGAAAAACAGGCGACGCTACGGATATAAAGCCATAATATGAAGCGTGAGGGTGACTCTTTCCTTGGACATGAATGAATTGGCATTTTGTGATTATTTATTCTTTTCATTTATTCAATCAGCCTCAGCAAGTCTCTTTTGTTCAAGGGGTCTCGAATTTTCTGCAAATCCTATTAACTACCTACTATTACCTATGTAATTATAATACAATACATAAAATGAAAATGAACCTCATAATCGAATACACAGTCTTTCCCAGAATATTTTTTTGCTCACATTTTATTGCCCAGCTTTGTATTTTCTTCACGATTCAGGACTCAATCAACAATGGATTTAAAACTTCAAAAACAGTCTTTACTTGCTAAAAAAATTTGGAGGAGATGAACAAACGCTCATTGTTAACTACCTAGTACCTAGTAATTTGGCATTGTACAGGTAACAGCAGTATGCAGCTATTTTTTCTACTGCTGAAAAACGCAATTCAATTGAATTTGATACTGGCCTAAACCAGACAGTTTGCCTCAGCGTTTCTTTAATTACGTCAGTCAATATGTACCAAGAAAGTGTTAACTCATTATTTGCACACTTTGTAGTTGTAGCGTGTCTACATGACATGGACATGACATCAATGTCGATGTCGATGATTTTTCAATGGCCCATCCAGACAAGCTAGACATGGATTTTAGAACATTTTAGAACAATTAGACAGACAACATTTTTTATGTTTGTCTTCAAAGAGTCAAACAGAGTCAAGATGTTTTCTTCAGACATCAAGTTTTAAATTCGGATATTACGAAATCATTTCGATGAAATGCCTATGACCCTAAGATTTTTGTTTTCGAAGTTTAGTAAACATCAAAGTTCAGCACCTTCTTCGGAGAATTCCCGACAATTATCGCCATTTTATTGCGATTATTGCAAAACGAAAATCCAAGAATGCCTCAGGATACCCCAGTAAATAAAAATGTTTTGTATAAACAAAAACAAAAACTAATTGTAATTGTACCTATTTAACTTGAGAGCAAATATAAAAAAATGAAATATATGTGCATTAAAATGTTTTTCGCTGGTCTGGTAGCATATTATTTAAGTTTACTATCTTAGATACATTATAATAATCACGTGTATCACTCGTATAATGTTCGTGCTTTGCGAAATTGTGAACCTGACCTACTATATTTGACAAACAATAGATCATTCATGTTTTTTTCTATAACATTTGAATATATAGATACAGCTAGAAGACCTGTTTTCTTATATAAATCTTGTCCATTTTATGGATTTTTGGGGATGATAAACAATGAAATAGAATCCAATGAGTTTGACTAGGGTTAGGGTAGGAAAAGTTGACGCTGACGTCGATGGCACCTGTTGATAGTAAACAGAAAACTTCAATAATTTGGCCAAATCTAACGCAGCTTCTATGGCTCTAGTAGCTATACTATGTAGCTATAAGGGATAGTAAAAATTTTTGCCTTGAATTTTTTGTTCGTTGTTTAAACAGGCAGGCTAAGTTAATCTGTGTGTAGGTATCGCTTTCCTCCTGTTTTTTATCGCGAGGTTAATTTTATCTTTAACTTTATGTTTTGTTATTCTGCAGTTGATCTTCAGAAGCAAATACAGCGACTTTGATTTCATGTACACACTCACTTACGTACTTGCAAGATAATTTAGGGTTGTAATATGCAGTAAATGTAGTTTTTACTTTTTACCCATGCCAATTAATAGAAACAGCATTTTTTGCTAAGAAAAACTAGCACTGTATCTCCTGAAACCGCTTCTTGCAGACGCAAACTTGCTCTTGTTTGTGCGCAAACGTCCAAGTCGAAGGAGTCATGCAACTAGGAATGACCGCTGCCGCTGCTGCTGCGTCGTCATTTTAATTGTCATCATAACAAATGTGTGAGCTTTTTGTTTTGAGTCAATTTTTGTGACCGTTTGGTTTGAATGGATAACGATGATAACTAACGCACAAAGTAACAGAAACAGAAAAACGTTAGCTCGTGCTCTTTACTTTAATAAATGAAAATGGGAGAATCAGGGTATAAAATAATTGTAGTATATGAGCATTTCCTGAAATCTCTCAGGGATATATTTTACTAATATACGAGGGAGACATTGTTCAGAGGTACACAAAATTATTTTCTGTCCACAATGTCTGAGCCTTAATTAGCAGTTAATTTGAGTGCCTACTACTTCACGAAAACTTTAGAGTGAGTGAAGAATTTTTATTACCTTATCATCGTTAATATGTGGACCAAAGTGGTAAATGACGCAAAAATTTGCATTTTCGTTCAAGAGCAGACCGTGACGAAAAGAGTCTTAAAAACCCAAATGTTTGTATTAGAATGGAAATTGGGATTTCTGAATGACCATTCATCTTGAAACCATGAAATCATTGTCAAACATCAAGGCAGAGGATGACTCTGTTATTTCTGTTACCGGTTGCGTAATTCCAGAACTGCTTTTTGAGTTCAAGAATCAAGAGCGAGCTTCTATTGTAATTTTTAGCCGGTGTTAGTGATGCTAATTGACATAAGGAAAAACAGAAAACCCAAATAACATCAGACTCGATCCGGCTAAGCCCTGCCCTTGACGGGATTTGGGATCTACGCTACCACTTTTTTTGCTTCACTTTCGCTTCCCTACATAATACAATATGTTTTATGGGCAATGTCGATATTTTTTATTTGCTACTGCGATTATCATGAAGGCCAAAAGTACACAAATTCGCGTTCACATAAAAGCAGTCACCCTGTCACAATGATTTCCCCATTATTCACCCTTTCCCATCGCAAATTAAGAAAATGCGCTATCATTCTTTTGTTCAATGATTACAGGCTAGTCTAGAGGCTACTACTAAAAATGGTACTTTTCGGTAATATATTATGAGAATATTATGCAAATCTTGATGCCGTCAGATTTGCACGGAACTGACAATTAAGATGTTCATTAAAAGTTATTTGAACCCATAGTGCAATTATATTTTCGATTTTAAAATCTTATTATTGTGGCCTGTGGGACAATGCAGATTTTGACTATTTTGATGTTATTAGAGGATAAATAAATCATAATTTTCCATGTTATTATGACTGCTCAGCATGTAAAATCATTATAGAAGTATAAACCGGGAAAACTAGTATTAAAGAGTGGGGAATCACAGGCCTCCTCCCGAGGAAAGTTTACTTTTAGTTATGTATCACGTGACAAATAACAGCCGATTTTCCCATTTGCATCAGCATAACCAGGATAATATTATTAATTGGTATGATGACTTCTCTTGTCTATAATAAATAAAGCTGCAGCAATTTTTTTTTGCACATGCAATTTTCTTATTCTTGGTCTCACAAAAGAAGAGACGACACAAGATGAGAATCTATTTGTAAAGAGACGAACGATTACACACATCGTGCAAAATCATGATTGGTGATTAGAGACATGCAATAATATTTATAAGAGCACCTTGCAGTGTGGCCATTGTGGCATCAACACGATCATTGTATTTAGTTGGTTAACTTACTGCAGGGATTCACGCTACCAATACAAATTGCCGCAACAAAGAGATAGAGTTGAATGGAAATGAGCTATGCTATCCCGAGAGCAGCCACTGTTTCTCTCTGTATTCTTCTCATCCCCCATTGACGAAAAAGTAATGACGGCTGACGTTGACGATTACGATGATGAAGCTCGTTTCTTATAAATATAAGACAGGGCGTAAAGAACGCTGGATAACTTTGTTGGGCTCTGATGATTGCAGAGCAAATATCATTTTTAGCTCGTATGTGACTCTTTTTACAATTTGGGCATTTTATAGATAGACAAAGCTTTTTGAGAATCTTGCCTTTGTGCTGCATGCAGAAATTAACAAAAGATTTTACTAATTGCAAAGAAAGCATTCATTTCATTTAAAAGCTTGACCTTAGCCAAATTCATAAGGCGTTAAAAATCAGGAAATTATACGGGGATTTTTTAGGAAATGGGTAAGAAAGAAAGTAGTAATTTAAATAAATATTCAAATAATTTGATTAAAAGTTAGGTAATTATTATTTATTTGAGAATTTGGCAAATTGATGCGTTTTTTAATTTTAAAGCGCAAGTGAGAGGTGAGGCGTGGCTGACATGCGTTACTACTGATGATGTAGCGATTGGAGCGCTGGTACTGGCTGAATCGTTACGAAGAACAAGAACCACCCGAAGAATTGGCGTGATCATTTCGAAAAATGTGTCCAGGGATAAGAGGTAAAAATTATTTTTCAAAGATATTTTATTATCACTTAATTTATAGATATTAATCATTCAGACACGATAAACATCGTATAAATTATCAATTCGGTAGGATTGTGCTTCGAAAAGCGTTTGACGCTCTGTTTCTGATGGACGATGATTTGGTACCTGAGGGAAAGTTGAAGGAGGACGATCGAGCTAAGATTTATGCTTTCTCTTTGCGACTTTTTGAAAAATGTGTCTTTGTCTCCCCGAACTGTATGGTAAGAAATTGACTTCTGGGTTTACTTATGTTAATGTTATGCATTTATTAATGTAGTTTCATTTTAATAATATTTATCTAATGGTTTGCATTTGTTCATTGTAAGGTGTTGGAAAATGTGGATAAGCTTTTTGAGGGAGAGAAAGTTTTCAAGTTTCTGAAAAATTACCAGGATGGATTAGGCGATATGACCATTTTCATGTTTACACCGTGCTTGGATCTTTGTGAATATCTTGGGGCAAATGCAAACAACAATGGAAACAGTTAGTTAAAAACTTTAAACTTTTAAGATTAATGGATTATAGACGTGTCACTTGTGTAATAAGTCACTTTATACACACATTTATAGCATTTTCGCAAAAATATGTGGAAACTTGGATGAAGAATCAACACGGATCACCGAAGATGACTTTCATTCCGGAAAATACGGCTGTTAAATTTTCTATCGAACATGGCTACCTAATGACGTAATTCCTTTAAATGACGTTTTTGCGTTTAGGCTATTATGTGCATGCAAGGCTTTTAGTACCTAAATTTCACCTTTTGCATGTTTTTGAACCGAAGGGAAAAAACTCACGCTCCAATTGTTCAGTTTGTGGATACTGGAAAGGACTATGTTGTTGATGGTCAACTTTCTTCATTATTGGAAAAACAAATTGGGCTCCCGGAAAAGGTATTATTATTATTACGTATATTTCTCAAATGTGTGCATTTTTGACTTGGATTTCCTCTATGTTAATTTTTAAATGGAATTCTTTTTAGTTGATAAGCGAGTTATGGTTGGAAATCTTTCATCAAAAAGTGGCTCCGGCATTCAAGGACCCTAAAATGGTATATTCTAATTAAGAATCTAATTAAATTGAAATCGTGATTGCCTAAATATTTAACAAAATGAAATATTCATTAGAAACTTAATACATTCAACGGAATTCTTGGAGAAGTCTATGAAAACGAACCAATTGCCATTATTGGAATGAGTTGCCGTTTTCCAGGAGCAAATAACCTTGAAGAATTCTGGAATCTCCTGTTTCAAGGGGAAGAGGGTATTTCTAACCCGCCTTCTTTCCGCTGGACGAAAGAACACGTAAAAAATAATAAAAATTCTTATTATTATTACATTAAAATGAATTTAAACGTTCAATGTTTTAAGTTTAAAAACCTCATAATGTTTTATTTAAAACAGTCCATTCGTGTTTCTCAACAAGAACGAAAAACCAATGCAGGCTTTCTTGGTACAAGCGTGGATGAATTTGATGCCAAATTTTTTGGCGTCTCGCCTAAAGAAGCTCAATTCATTGATCCCCAGGCGAGATTACTGCACGAAGTCCTCTGGAATGCACTTGAAAATAGTGGAGTGGATGCCTTGAGTTTATACGGCAGCCACACTGGTATAGTAATTATATTCATAAACACTAATCACATTATAAATGCAATGAAATGGTACATTGGTAATTTGACGCATTTATTTTGTATTCAGGAATTTTCACTGGCAGCTGGATGATGGACTATAAAGACATTGTACAAGTAAGTAAAATTTAGCATTAACCAAACAGCATTTAAAGTAGAGGATGATTTGGTAAGACGTCAAATTTTATTTTTATGCACAGTCGTCAACCGAGAGGGACTTTTTTCGAACGTACATGGGAAGTAGCATTGGTGGGATCGCAGCTCGCCTGTCATTTTTGCTTGGACTAACGGGCCCATCAGTCGCCACAGAAAGTGGCTGTTCGTCCGCTATTGTAGCCCTTGACCTTGCCATCAAGAGTCTCCGATCTGGTGAATCCAACCTGGCATTGGCAGGAGGCGTTAATCTGTTGCTGCATCCATTTACCAGTAACATTATGGAATACGTCATTTCACCTGAAGGACGATGCAAAACGTTTGATGCAAATGCGAATGGATTCGCCAGAGCAGAAGGGTGCGGCGTGCTCGTGTTGAAAAGATTAAACGATGCTTTGCGCGACAGAGATAACATCTGGTCGTTAATTAGGGGGTCAGCAATTAGCCAGGAGGGAATGAGTAAAAGCCTTGGAACTCCCACTGTTCACTGTGAGGGCTTAGCTATGGAGTTGGCACTCAAAGACGCGGGTGTGCGTCCAGAACAAGTCACGTTTATCGAGGCTCATGGAACAGGTAAATACTCATTTTAGAGGTCAAAGGTCACAAATTAAAAGTTTTCAATTGAGTATATTAATTGAGTCTATTTTTCCCAGGCACGGCAGTGGGTGATCCAATGGAGGTAGCCGCAATTGCCAAGGCTTATCACTCACCTGCACGCACGTCGCCCCTGGTAATCGGTTCGGTGAAAACCAATGTTGGGCACACGGAATCATGCTCTGGCATCACGGGCATTATCAAATGCATTCTTGCAATGCAGCACGAGCTCATTCCGAAGCATCTGAATTTGGAAACTCTAAACCCAGAGGTTCACCTCGACGCTATTCCGGCAGTGATTCCATTGGAGCCCATTAAATGGCCAAAGGTCAAAGGTCAGCCAAGGTTTGCTGGGGTAAGCTCTTTTGGCATCACAGGAACCGACGGCCACGTCATTCTGCAAGAACCACCTGATTACGAGTTGCCCAAATTTTGCCTCGGGCTCGAGAGGTCAATGCATATATTAAAGATTTCTGGGAAATCAAAAGAGGCTTTGGATGATTTGCTGATGTCATACGAAAATATGTTTGCAAGCCAAAACGAGTCTGGGAATCCTAATGAAGTAGAGAGTTTAGCTAATGCCTCATACACGGCTAACATCGGACGAGCAACCTTTGATCACCGTGCTTTCCTTGTATCAGAAAATTATGAAGATGCACTGAAAAGCATTCAGTCCGGTCAGATTTTGCGTTCTGAAATAACCGAGCCAGAACCTGGCAAAATCTGCTTCTTGTTCACTGGCCAAGGCTCTCAATATAATGGCATGGCGAAAACTCTGTATGAGACTTGTCCAGTCTTTCGTGTCAATTTTGATGCATGCGACAGGGTATTAAGAGAAAGCTACAATGTGGACATTAAGAAAGTTCTTTGGGACACCGAACCGGACTCGAAAGAACTGAGCAGAACAATCTACAGCCAGACTTCCATCTTTTGCGTGGAGTACTGCCTCCTTAGATTATGGGAGTCCTGGGGACTTTCTCCGGACTACGTTCTGGGTCACAGTTTGGGAGAATTTGCAGCCGCTGTCGCAGGAGGAATTTTGGACTTCAAGGATGCTTTGAAGCTGGTTGCGGAAAGAAGTCGCTTAATTGACAGTCTTCCCAGGGGAAGCATGCTTGTTATTAAGGGAAGTGAATCGGAAGTGAAAAACTGTCTTAAAGCTGCAAACATTGATTTGGACTTTGCTGCTATAAACTCACCAGAACAGACGGTCGTTGCGGGCGATACCGAAAAGATTTTGACATTTTTAGAATATTGCAAAGGGCAGGGAATGAAAGCAACCGTTTTGGAGGCTACCCATGCCTTCCATTCACGTCACATGGATGCCATGCTAGAGAAGTTTCGACAGGTGGCTCAAAGTATTCGATACAAGGACGGAAACGGAAAATCCCAATATGTCTCAGGAATGGAAGGTCGAATTCTTGATAAGGACACCTGGATAGATACAAATTACTGGGTGCGACACACTCGTCAGAAAGTATCGTTTCTTGCAGCCTGCCACTCAGTAATGCAGCAAGCTGGATGCTGCCACTTTTTGGAGGTCGGTCCGCAACCGATTTTATCCAGCTTTGTGATGATGAACAATGAAAACCTGCAAATCAGTTGTTATCCATCTCTACGTAAGGGAACGAATGACTGGAGAACAATTTTAACAAGTCTGGGAAAATTATACCTTGCTGGATTTAACATTGACTGGAGAGCATTCGATGATCCGTACAAGCGGAAGAAAATTTCCCTGCCGTTTTACCCCTTCCATCGCAAGTCTTTCTGGGTGGAGTCCAACGCGGCTAACGATGCGTCAATGATTCACCCTCTTGTTGGATATCCTATGTCAAATGCTTCAACTGTAAGCATTTTCCAAAACGACTTGAAACTAAAATCCGTTCCGTTCTTGAAAGATCATTGCATCGGAACGAGAGTTGTTTATCCGGGAGCTGGCTTTTTGGAGATGTCTTTGGTAGCGGGTTACTGCGCTGCGACTGGAGTCACCGACATGACCATGCCCAGAAGAGCGATGAAAATTGAAAACTTCAGAATTGATGCACCACTTCAAATGCATGAAGAAAAAAGTTGCCGTTTACAGGTCACTGTCGATTTACCGATTGACTCTAAGTCAGAATCAGAGTCGCAACAGCAAGGATTCCGGGTGAAAGTATTCCATCAAAATACTTCCGATGAAAGTTCGGGGAAATGGACTCCACACACAAGCTCAACATTTTTCCCACTTGTTTCAACCAAAGAAAGCCTGAATCGCTTTAAGCCTGACAGAATTAAAGAAATCATCGAATCCACAGAGGACATTCCACCCGAACAATTCTACAAGCAAGTTGATGACGTAGGACTGCGATTTGGGGAGACCTTCAAGTCAATCAAAAGGTACTGGAGCGTCCCTGTCAACAAAGCTTCCAACGAAGTCGTTTCCGAGATCCGAGTTCCAGAAGATTTCCAGCGATACCTAATCCATCCGCTCATACTTGACGCAATGTTCCAAACTGGAATTCTTACGAAGGATGTTGAGGAAAAGGAGGAGTTCAAACTAAAAGTTCCCGTTTACGTTGGCCACCTCACGTTTTTCTCCGCACTTGACTTCAAGTGCTCTGGCGCTCAAGCAGAGTCCGAAGAAGAAACAGAGAAGGAGAAAGTTCTCTTCATTCATTCATGGGTGGAGGATGAAAAGCATTTTGCTTTCGTTTTAACACCCGATTTCACACCCTTGGCTCTGATTGAAGATGTTGAACTGTTGAACACAACCGTGAGAACTGTTGAGTCTGTATTGGAGCAACAAACGAGCAGTATGCCGGATGCTTGGGAGGAAATCTGGAAAGTCATTCCGGGACCATTCACAAATTTGGTTAATCTACCTCCAATTGAAACAGTCTACTCTAGCGATGTATTGGCAAGTGAACTCGCTTTGCTTCCTGATGTCACACAGGAAGAGGCTGACGTTCAGAGGAAATGCGAGAGGCTCATTTATCTGTACGTACTGAACGCGTTTTACGATCTCGGCTGGAATCCACAACCAGGCGATGAAATCACAGTTAAAGAATTCTGTGACAATTTTAAAATACTTCCACTGTTTGAGAAACTTGTCTGGTTTTATTTTTCCCTATTGAACGATGAAGACAAAAACATGACATTCGACAGCTCAGCTAATACCTGGAAAATTGTTAAATCTCCTCCAAGCGCGGAGGCGGTCAGGCAAGAAATTGACACAGTGTTCAATTTCATCGAAAAGTCGAAGGCGTTGACTGTTGCCAAAATTTATCAAAATCTCTCGAACAACCTCACAATGATTTTGAGAGGAGAGGAGTCAGCCTTGGCGATTCTTTTCCCAACCGGGGAAGACCGTCTTCAGTATTCTGCTTCCACCTATTACCTAAACTATCCCGGACGTAACGACATATTTGGCAAGACACGCGTGATTATGAGAGAATTGTTGAGAAGGACGAAGGAAGCGAGTGACTCCTCTAAAGTTTATAGAATTTTGGAAGTTGGTTCTGGAACCGGTTCGATGAGTCAAGAAGCCATAACAATAGCAAGCGACATTTGGGGTGACCAGTGGGAATACTATTACACGGACATCTCGCAAAGCTTTTTCATCAAAGCGGAAAAGAAGTTCGAGAACTGGAAGAGCAATTTGAAATTTGCCGTTTATAATATTGAGCAGAGTCCTGTAGATCAGGGCATCCCGGTCAACTACTTTGACATTGTAGTTGCGACAGACGTCATTCACGCCACCCGTAACCTGGAAGAGTCTTTCATTCATTTGCGTCAAACACTGCGGCCAGGTGGCACCATCTGCTTCACCGAGACAATTACCCAGAGCAGGGACATCACTTTCGTCTTTGGACTCCTCGAAGGTTACTGGAGATATGAAGACTTTCACTGGAGACCACATCACTGCTGTGTGAGGGGCGAAGTTTGGCAAAAGGTCATGGAAAAGTGTGGTTTCCATTCTCTGAAGGTCACTCCTGCATATGTCGGTATCTTCGGGTGTGTCACTGCAGAAGCCTCCCCAGATTTTGATTTGGTTAAGGCCATTGAAAGCCGCCCCTATCTGAGAAGAAACGACGAGAACCAAACCTGGGTTGTTTTTAGTACCAGTGAATCTCAGGCGGTACACAAGGTTTGTAATGAACTCCAGGCGAGTGGAAACAACGTGATCTCAGTATTTCGGGCAGATGACGATACCATCGACGTTGGAAAATATCTTAACAAGAATGTGGTCATCAGGAAGCTGGAAGCTGAAGCGGAAGATATCAAAGAAATGGAGGCTGTGTTCCAAGGACAAAAAGTGAAAGGAATTGTCTTCGCTTGGGGTATGGACATCAAGGAAAAGAACCAGAAACGAATTGCATTACCGTTGATGAATATTGCCAACTACGTCTTGAGCCAGAAGAAACCTCCAAGATTTGTACGCGGTTACCCAAGGCGTTCACTCCATCACTGAAGCGCTATCTTGCAATCCATCTGCTGCAACGATTTTTGGAATGATGAAATCGCTAAAGAACGAGAGTTCGGGATTGTTTGTCCGCTACATCGATTTGGAACACGAGTCGCCAGATAATTTTAAAGCAGATCAAATCCTTTTCGAAATTGCCATGAAAGACTTGAAGGGTGAAGCCAATCGAGCCCAGATTGCATACAGAGACAATCTGAGATACGAACCGAGGTTTGTGAGAGGAAACGTCGCTTCTGCTTTTACCGACCAATTACAACTTCCTCCAAGCTGTGACAGATACCATCTCGTTTTGCCCCAGTCAAGACTCATCAATGATCTGACCTTTGACACTTTGGAACCACAAGAGGTACGAGATTCCGAAGTGGAGGTGAAGATTAAAGCGTTTGCTTTGAATTTTAAGGACATCCTCACCATTATAAAACCCAGTGCCGAGTTCGAGAAGCTCAACACTGTCGGGTTGGATTACTCCGGAGTTATCACAAAGGTGGGAAATAATGTCCAAAATTTGAAGGTTGGAGACCGGATTTTTGGGTGCAACTTCAAAGAAGCGCAGCTTCCAAGTCATCTTGTGGTGCCTGCGGAAGGCGTCCTGCCCATTCCCAAAGAAATTACATTTTGGGAAGCCACGACGCTCCCTGCAGTCTTCTCCACCTCTTTGTACTGCCTAATTAATGTTGCTAAAATGAAGAAGGACGAAACAGTCCTTATCCACACAGGTTAGCAATTTTTTAAAGATATGACAATGAAGCTTGCAATCAAAGCAGTTTAATTATAGTATTTGATAATTTATTTGCTATTTTCAGGAAGTGGCGGCGTCGGCCTTAGCGCTATACAGTTGGCAAAGCACGTGGGAGCGAATATCATCACGACTGCCGGTAATCCTAGGAAAAGGGCGTACCTACGCAAATTGGGAATCGAGCACGTTTTTAATTCAAGGACGGCTGACTTCGGAAAACAAATTTTGGAAGTAACAAACGGTAGAGGAGTTGACATTACCATTAACTCCATTACGGGACCTGGTCTAAAGGAAGCGTCATTGAATGCTTGTGCAAAAAATGCGCGTTTTGTGGAAATGAGCAAATTGGCAATCTGGACCAAGGAGGAAGTGAAAGCTCTTCGTCCTGACGTAGACTACACGATTGTTGATTTGACTGGATTGGAACATGAGGAATGGTCCAAATTGTTGGCCAGTATGAAGCAGTATTTATTGGAAGGGAACATTAAACCAATTCCTTATGTCAAGTTCGACGCGCTCTTCATTAGACAAGCGCTTCAATATTTCCAGAAGGCAAAGCACATTGGAAAGGTTGTTTGCGCCATGCCGGAAGTGGTGATGAAGGACGGACAGTACAAAGTGAATGTACCAATGTTCAATAGCGAAAGTACCTACTTGATCACTGGAGGTCTTGGAGGAATTGGATTCGAAGTTTGTAAATGGATGTTGGAAAAAGGTGCGCAGGATATTGTGCTCACAGGAAGGAATCCCCCGAAACCGGAAATTGCGGATAGCATCAAGCATTTAAATTCGCAGGGTTACAATGTAATGGTGAAGTACGCAGACGTTGGCGATTATAACCAAATTAAAGCGGTCATTGATGACATTGTTGAAAATGGCAAGCCTCTCAGAGGAATTCAGCACTGCGCTGGAGTTCTGAGGGATAACATGTATGCAAATCAGACTTGGGAGTCATTCAACGCAACTTTCACACCGAAGGTAGTCGGTACATGGAATCTCCATGACTTAACTAAAGACATGCCCCTGGAGCATTTTGTGTTTTATTCGTCCATTACTGCTCTGATGGGCACGCCAGGTCAGCCGAATCACTCTGCGTCTAACTGCTTTGAAGATGCTTTTGCACATTACAGATTTTGTTTGGGGCTACCTGCGACTTCTGTTAATTGGGGTGAGTAAGATGTTCAGTTTCACGGATCAATCTTTCAATTATTTTATAGTCATTTTAATACATTTTTTCCAATTATTTAACAGGTCAATGGGCACAAGTTGGATGTGCTAAGGAAGTCACTTTAAGTGGAGTTCTTCCTGTCAGCGTGAAGCGAATGTTGTCAGGCCTTGAAATGACCCTGAAAACTCAGAAGATTCAAGTATGCTACGGTGACTTTGAATCCTTCTCTACCTGGAGTCTCCTCTGCCCCTTGTTCAAGGCATACATGGACGAGCGACTCTGGAAGCAGCTAAATACCAGCGCGCAGAGCAACCAGGGAATCAAAGTGGATCAATTTTGGGAAGAAATGGATGCAGTGGAGGGGAAAGCAGAGAAATTTTCCATTGTTTCTGATTATCTCAAGCGAATCCTCCGATCGGCTCTTCGACTAGATGCTGACGAGACAATCAAGGACGACTCGAACATCCAAGACCTCGGTGTAGACTCTCTAATGCTTATCGAGCTCAAGAATAGCATTCAGACTTTGCTGGGTTCGAGAGTGAATGTGACTGCCAACCTGCTCAAAAACTGTAACACTGTTCGGGAAATAGCGAACGCGCTGGTGACCAAAGTTATGGGTGACGGAGAAGAGGAAATGCTGCATGAGCTAACGCCTGAAGAGTTCACCGAACTTTTACAAAAGGACTGCCAACTTCCGGAAGACATCAATGTCGATTCTTCAACACTGCCAAAGAAGTCTTCGGACCTTAGGACAATTCTAATTACTGGAGCCACTGGACAATTGGGTCCTTACGTTATCGCCGAGCTGTGCAAGTCGTACAAATATTTGGAGACAATCGTTTGCTTAATTAGATCTTCTGGAGATGGAAGAACACCGGAAGACCGATTAAAGCAGGCATTGGAATCCATGAATTTCTCTGAGTCAGTAGACATGTCCAGGGTGAAATGCGTTCAGGGTGAAGTGGCCCTCCCCCAGTTTGGTTTGGAAGGGGAACTGTATAAGGAACTTTGCGGATCGATCGACGCTGTGATTCACTGCGCTGTAAAAAGCAATCATGTGGAGGCTTACAGAAATGTCGAGAATGAGAAGAAAAACGACATCAGAAGCGTCAATATGGGCGGCACCCTTAACGTCCTACGGTTCGCTTCTACCTCTGTAACCAAGCATGTTTATTACGCTTCCGCTTTCAGCAGCATTTTTGGAGCAAACGATGAGGACACCCTGAATGATAACTGGCCGCAGCTAGAAGAAATTAAGATAATCGTGGATAACAAAATACCGGGTTACCAAACCTCCAAATATGTCTGTGAGATTCTTCTAAAGGAAGCTAACTCAAGAGGTATTCCATGCAAGATTTTCAGATTCCCCTGGATTACCGGAGACAGCAAAACGGGCCAACTCAATTACACCAATAATCACTACATTCTAAGATTTTTGACCTACATCAAATTGAAAGTTGTTCCTTCAATGGCCGCACCCGCCATTGTCCTTCCGGTAGACACTTGCGCAGAGCTATCATTAAAATTATTCCTGAATGATGAGGCACCCAATGAAGTCTTTAACATTGGGCACCCCTCACCACAAGTGGAGCAAGAATTTGTGCAAGTGGCCAAGGAGGATTATGGCCTTGACCTAGAAATCGTTGAATACCAGGAATTTGCGGAAAGGCTCAAGGAAGATTCACCGCTAGAGTCACTCAAAGAATTGTACACAGACGTTGAAAGGATCATGAAGTTGGCCACTTCAGATGCGGTGCAGTCTATTAGAGGATATTACAACGCGCCTGACACCTTCTTTGTGAATAAGAAAGTTTCCGCGTTGATTCCAGATTGGAAAAGTAAAATTAACAGCTCAATGGATATTATCCGAAGAGACCTGAAATATGTCAGGTCGACGGGTTTCTTTGAGAAATTAGGCATTCTTTGAAATCATTTGCTTTACATTTATTAGCTTTAATATTTAAATGAAACTTTATCTTTTATTTAAGTTTAATCTAAGAAAAGTATTTTTACAGGTAGGGTAGAATATATCAATCAATATTATTCTACGCCAATTAAACAAATAGTTAAAATACTTAGTTAAATGTTATCCCAGACTTTTACATTAAGGAACTTAACATCTGCAGAATAAATAGAGCCCAAAACTCAAAAAATTAATTTTCGATTAATTCATTTAACTTCGAGTCTTTCAATTGCCCGTTGTCTCTTCCAGTCTCGCGAAATCCGCATTCGCCTTCGGCATCAGCAGATTTGTGAACAAAGTCAGGTATATATTTACATTGCATTGGACCATAACTACATCCCGCTTCACAGTTAAAATAAAATATCCCCATAATTATGGAAGCCTGAATGCCAGCGTTAATTATTAGGTACATGAAGAGAAGGACCTTTCTATACCGAAATCCCTGCGAATTCATAAGCGCATATTTTTTTAGATCAGATGAACTAAACTAAACTGTATTTAGCTATAAATAGTTTAGCTACCTTATTGTCATGATGGGCACTAATTGGAATCACGGGTATTAATGGAAAATACATTGGGCGTTGGTAGCCGAGCTTCCTGTCTGCCCAGATTTGTAAACACTGTTTAAAATAAACATCAAATATAAACATTTGGGTTAAAGATATTTTTTTCGCTTATTAAATTCATCTTTGCGAACCGATAAAAGACTATGAAATGCGATATCCACTAGTATCCACCAAATCACGGGTTGCAGCAAGACACTAACGCTTTTAGAAAGAAAGTCCTCGTCATCGAAGCACACCGTGTCGTCCGATGAAGGTGAGGCAGGAATGTACGAAGACGCCAACAAAGCAATAACTGGCACAACCACAACAAAAATTCATATAAGAAGAGATTTGAATTAAAGTGCTGTACTAATAAGAGTGCATCATCGTGTCATTTAGAGTGGATATTCGTACGTCCTATCACGTATTGGACTATTCCGATAAAGGCATGTCCAAAGAGATACATTTTCCTGTCTGTGATTTCGAACAAGCGAAAAGGTCCAGTGATTATGGCAATCAGGAAAATTACAAACGCAGAATAACCCAATACTATGTGGATATTTGACGCTTTCTGCAGGCTGTGACCTATCAGCGATTTTTCATACGCTAACGACTGATGTCCAAACGCAAATGCAGTTACGCCTAATACTGCCAGCCCAATGTGCAACTAACATCAATCAAGTAATTTTAAGTTATTATTTTATTTAGAGTTTAATGAAATAAATAAAATGTTTTGACTTACAATGAGCCAACGATGGAAGTATCTCGCAAAGGCCTGAGCTACCCACGTCTCTTTAAAATATCTTGCGATAAGGATGCTCAGAGGAACGAAAGAGAGAGAGAAAATCGTCAGCGCTGTTCCGTGAGCCCATCGACCTCTCTGATAAAAATTGAAAATGTAATTCTTTCCAATTTACTCATAAAAACTGATTGATCAATTAAACCTTAAGTCAAGTGATTTACCATAAGCTTTTTCCCGAGCTTTGAATTTGTTAATACACCGTGATCAAAAAGTTTCTTGATTTCGCTAGTCTTCTCGTCATCAGTCATCATCATTGATCTTGCATTTGCCTTTTTGAGACACATACAGGGACAGCCTGCGGCCCTGATGCACGCTAGTCTTATTTTCAAATAATCGACAAAAGATACAGGTTCAATAGGAATAATAGGATCATCACCCTCCCGCTTACTCCTTCCCGCAGGGGGGAGGGCAGTGAAAATTAATGGTAGCATTTTTTCTTTCGTGGAAGCTTCTATTCTGGCCGGGTTAGTTTTCTGCGTCAAAATGACTAACGTAAGCAGTAATGTTGCCAAAAGGAGGTAAAGTTTCTTCATTTCAAGGAATGGACCGCTTCCCCCATGAATATATTCCACATTTGCAAGAAAACTAAAAACGGAATCTTAAGTACATAGGTGGGTATGCAGTTGCACTTAGAGATGCATTTTTTAATTATTAACTTCTGTGAAACTAAAAAAGCTTTATTGTGCTACTGTAATTGTGTGTATCTTGGCTACAAGAGACATTTTGGAAAACGGAGCCTTCCTGTCTCTAGTAGGGCGGAAGTTACTACAGTATGCAATGCTTTCAAAAAGCTATATATCATTTAATATGTACGATTTTAATTTATTATTTAAACGGATAAATAAAGTTGAATCTACACTGGTTCAATCATAAATCTAAAATATTCAATAAGATCTGTGGCAGCATTTTTCCTTGCGACGTCCTTACTGTCGCCAACTCCAATGAGAACTATGGGAGGTTCTGTGGTAACTTGGATAAGGCATTGGTGATCATCGTTATTACTCATTTCCTCGTATTCGATGTACATAGCTTTAAATTCATGCTCTGCGGTGAGCTCCTCCAGAAATGCTTCGGGATCAGAGGGAACAAATGACTTATCCTGAAGTGAAAGGAAAATGAATTCATATTAGCATCAACGTATTTATCAGTTAATATGTTAACGAGGTATAAAAATGGGAAATCAAACCTTAAGCTTATCGGCAACAGGTCCGTTTAATCCTATGTGTGTACTGTACAATTCGGCGATTTTCTCGACATCACTGAAGGCTGGAATGGTTTTTCCTCCGGATTTCCCCTCATTCCCGGAAGCGGATGTCTCATCATCTTTTGTCATCATGTCCCTCAATCTTTCAATTATCCTGTCGTCGTCATCGTCGAAGGCGTGGACATTTGCAGATTCTGTGGGCAGTGACCGCAATTTTTCAGCCATGTGGTGGGCAGCCATTCGTTTAGCGAGTTTCTTCGACTTTCCTTTCCCTATCTCTATATACTGATCTCCCACTTTGCAAGCTATGGCGAAAAGTCTCTCATGGGGAAGACCCTCCTCGGAATGAACCTTAATTCACATGAACATTTATTTTAATTTTGAAACTCATCATCATAAATTAATGAAGAAAAAAATGCAGGAGAAAATTGGTCGTACCTCGTATGTCGGCGGAGGAAATTTCATTTTCATACACAGCTCCTGCAACACTCCAACCGGATTCCCTCCCAAATCCGTCTCATTTCCTTGTCTCACTTCCTCGGTATCCATTCCAGGTTGACCTTGTCCAGAACCAAAGACGTCCTGCGGTGAAATTCCCATCGCTCTCAGCATCGCTCTAGCTGTGTTGTGCTTTGCTTCTTTTTTCGATCTCCCAGTTCCAGTTTCTTTAAGAACAACAATGAAAGAAAATCAGTCTCAAATCACAATTAGCTATATTCAGTTATAATTCCATCAGTTTAATACCCTGCAAAACTGCCCCTTTGAACTCGATTGTAAGCCGATACTGGAAAATGGGCTCGTGGACCGCTCCCTCAACCTGGAGCAGGTCATATTTAGGCGTGATGTTTTTCCGCGTGCAAATCTCATGAAGCCACGAGACTGGCGTCTTGTGTGCAAACTGGTCCATTTTTGTACACCTTTACATAAATCTTAATCACGAAATGTATTATAATCTTAATTGTGTAAATCAACTTTTAGCGTTTTCTCTTCCACTCCACACACTTCTTTGTTGTAAAATAGTTTAGGCTTGAAGAGCCCTAGCGGTCCATTGTATTAATTAAAGACTACTATAATAACAGTTAATAATTATTAATCTAACAGCTTAATTGTTACGGTAATGTTTAATTAAGCAGAAAGAAGAACCGACTTTAGTCTGCTGTTCAATAGTGATATAAAAACAAGCAAAGTTTTCCCTGTCTCAGTCTCACGCCACAACAATTTTCTATGCTCAAAGGAGCTCATTTTATACATAGGTTTGAGGTTCTCCCACTGATAAGTCTTACTTGATTTGTTAATGTACTGCATTTATGTATCACATTTAAATAATATGACGAAAAGGTTCACTTCATTTGGTTTGTATAGACTGTGACTGTAGACAAGGTTTAATTGGTTTAATCAATTTGCTTTTATTATGATTTAACAAAATGACGAGAATTTTTTATTTGCTTATGATGATGTATTTGTGTGTAGGTAAGGTAAAATGATAACCCGATTGGGTCCCGATTTTTTCACAATGATAACATTAAGTAATTTTTGATATTGATATAAAAACAAAGTCTGCAGCCTGCTGCATTAGAATATAACAAGACGTGACCCAATAATGACACTGAAATAAAAATAATATAAAAACGGAGAGACAATGACATAATTTTTGGATGATGATATTGATGCTTGAAGGTGGAGAGAGAATGTCGATATTTGATTTGTTTGCTAAATATAAGTATGTAACTGGATTTTCCCAGTGATTGAGACATATTTATGATCGATGCTCCTTGATGCTTCAATTTTATGCGGGTAATGGAATGAGATCGATTGGAATTGTTAATTAGATAAACGACGCAAGAAACTTGGGTTATCCCGAAATGGTTTTACGTAAACGGTTGTCATTTTCTTCCAGTCAGTTAGGAAAAGTGGTTGGTCGGTAATGGTTCATATAGAGTTTGTAGTTATTATGATTTTTCAAATAATTTTGTAAAGTTTTATTAGAATAAAATTGGTGAAAATGGCAATTGGTGTAACTAGCTATCTGTTTGCGACGGTTGTAACGGCGCTTTTTATTTACTGCGCGAAGAAATGGTTTGAATTTCGTGGACTTCCTCCAGGTTATTTCATATATTGGCATTTATCACTCTTTTTCTTTTAAAATAATTAATTATTTTAACCAATTTTATCTACTTATAGGCCCCTGGGGCATTCCGATACTCGGCTATTTGCCTTTCATAATTCTCAGGAATCCGCTGAAAGTTTTTCCACAATTCAAGAAGAAATATGGAAGAATTTTTTCCTTGACTTTGGGAGACTTCGGGTGTGCATCTAACTTTTTGAAAAACTGAACAATTGATTGATAAATTTTTCTCTGACATGACATTTCGATTTACTATGTAGGGTTGTAGTAATAAATGACTATAAGCTTATCAATGAGGCTTACAAACGGGATGTGTTCATGGGCAGGCCCGCATTTGTCGCTCAAATGACACGAAACCACGGGAAGAAAAGGGGTTAATAGACAAACAATCCACTATTAAATAGCTTAATGTAATTACATAGGAATTAATTGATTGTGTCTATATTAAAGGACTACTCTTTTCTGAGGGCGAGGTTTGGATGGAACAAAGACGCTTTGCTTTGAGAAACTTGCGAAATTTGGGATTTGGAAAGCACGAGTTGGAGTCGCGACTTATCTATGAAGCTCAAGAATTGATGACATTTTTCAAGTATAACATTTATGCCCAAATTACTGTTATACCTACATAAGATAATTTATTTAAGTTGAGTTTATGTAGTTAATTAATGATTGACTGATGGAAACAGGGAAAATGAAGGAAAACCGATAGCGCTTCGGAACAAGTTTAATGCGTCTGTTCTCAACTCATTGTGGTACCTCTGTACCAATACGAGATTTGAAGTCGATGATCCCAACTTTATCTTTATGATCGACTGCTTCATTAAGTAAGGGACATCTTGTACAGACTTTCGATTAATATTCATCGATAAAGTGCAAAGTGCAACTAATAATTTGATTATTTTTTAATTGAAAAAGCAACATGCAAAAACTGGAGTTGACCGGGCTTGTCTACTTCTTTCCGTGGATATTAAAAAATACGGATGTGTTTATCAAAGGATTCTGGGAAAATTTCTTAAAATCACGGGACAGGATTCAGGGTTTGGTGAGAAATCAAATTGAAATTCATAAAAAGTCGCATGACTCCTCTGAAACGAGAGATTTCTTGGACGCCATGATATCCAAGTGGAAGGCAACGGAAGATCCAAAATCTAGCTTTTACAAAGACGAAGGAGGTAAAATGCTTTTTTTGTAATAAATATTTGACTGCTATTTCTATCCATTTAAAACAGATTTTTAATCGTCATATTTTTTACATTGTCTTGAGTAGATCTCAACATGCTTCTTGTACTGGTAGATCTTTTCTTGGCAGGTAAGAGTGATCATTCCTGAACTTCATGAATCGCCGTTTGACATCAATGTGAATAATGACTTATCAAATTTATAGGAGCCGAAACAACCAGCAGCACTTTGCAATGGGCCATGCTCTACATGATCACATTTCCTGAGGTCCAAGCAAAAGTGCAACAGGAAATTGACACAATTATTGGACCATCACGACTTCCCACTTTGGATGATAGACCAAGGTTAGTTACTAATTAGAAGAGAGATTTTTAATTCAATTATAAATCCGTAGTAAATCTTCATTAAAATCTAAATATTTTATATTGCAGCATGATTTACACAGAAGCCACCTTAAACGAAGTTCATCGTTATTGCTCCTTAGTTCCATGCGCAGTCTTCCACAATACTTTAGAAGAGACAGGTAGCTTTTTTAAAAAGGGAAAAACTTAAAGTGCATGACTTATTTATAATTAAGTTATTGAAATTTGTTCATCTTTGGGTGCGTCTTTAGAACTGGACGGTTATCGTATTCCAAAGGACACCGTAATCTTGGCTAACTTGAGAGACGCCCATTACGATGAAGAGTACTGGGGAGATCCACACAATTTCCGTCCTGAAAGATTTATAGACGCAACTGGAACAAAAATTGTGAAACACGACGCTTTTATGCCATTCTCATCGGGGAAGAGAACTTGCTTAGGTAAGTACTTATTTTAAAACTTAAGTTGTAAAGTGTTTTATAGAATCACTTCCAAAATTACTTTTTTGCACTCCTTTAGGTGACCAGTTGGCCAAAGACAGCCTTTTTATATTTTTTACGTGCTTACTTCAAAAATTCAGTGTGGCCAAGGACCCATCCGTCGACACACTTTCTCTGGAACCCTGCGCTCCAACCTTAATTGTTGCCCCCAAAAATTTTAATATCGTTGTATCTAGCAGAAATTCTTAATTTAATTTTGGTATAATAAATAACATAAAATGTTCAAGATGCGAGCAGCCTGAATAAATACGAATAGTTACGTTTATGAGTCATCACAATATTGTACAACCTTTATTTTCGTCAAAAGGTTTACACTTTTTTACACGATAAATGTTTTCAAGGAAAGAAGATTTATACGATTTTTTCTACACCGTTTCACTGATTGAATTAGAATAATATAAATATTAAATGTCTGGGACATCACGTTGTATAACATTTTAGATTTTCAATTAAAATCTACGGGAATAATTGCACTTTACAATAAATTCTTATCACGCTGCTTATAAATATAAATACAAAACAAATTGATACTAGTCATCAATTAACGAGTACGATGAATAATAAATTATTACATTATTTGAAACACTGTAACATGCGATAACAGAAAGGTCCTTATAAACTAAACTTAACCCCTAAATTCGAATTACTACAAAAAAGGCTACAATTTAGAAAGACCTGCACAAGGTTGCGAACGTATTAACGAAATTTGAATCAAAGACTAAACAAAACATAAATTCAAGTAATAAAATCTCATGAAAATCTATTTTCTAAATAACCGTAACTAAACCCAAATTTTAGCAAGTACTGAAGATTTCTCCAGTAATCAGAAATCTGAACATTAATCTAAATGCATACAATTGAATATCTCATTCGATTCCAGAGGACGGAAAATTAGAAAACAATAATAAATTAATAACATTATAAATATCTATCAGCAGAGTTTACAGATTAAAAAGAGGAATTTGGTCTGCGAAAAAATTAAGTTTGATATAATGTAATCTGTGCTGTTGCTCTATTTTCAGACTTTTTTTACTTCTGCATAAGGCAATCAAATTCTTTTGTAGCAAGGGCCTTTTCGTGATGAGATTTACTTGCATTCTTCATATAGCACATATTATCACAGCACATCGTTCTTCCTAGCCCTACACTTATTTTGTCAGTCGCAACCAAAATTGAAGTTTGGACTTACCTAGTACCTACCTTACCTAATATCATTCATGCATGCATTTTTATGTCGTTAGCTAATAACATTCCATTATAAATCAAATCGAAAAAAACTGGCATTTCCGAATTAAATTCCACATCGTGTCTCCTCGTCTATTTCATATTTTCCAAAAGATAAAACACTCCAGTGTCGTCGACCGCAATAACTTTGGAGAACTGTCCATCGTTTTCAAAGTTCATTGCATAATTACCACGAAAGCAAAATTGTTGAAGAAGCTCTCGCTTTCCTTGCCTACCGATTTTACTGCCCGAAGGTATTTCCAATGAGAGGCGGTTGCTTTTATTAGGCGACTCTCCAGACCGGCGGCGGCGGCGTTCCGACATAAAACTTGTTCGACGCTGCTTCTCTTCCGGTTTCTCCAATGACCAAAACACTAATTTGTCTCCGCATGTAATCAACCATTTGGAATTTGTAATGTGCATTGGAGAAAATTTCATTTTGCGCACCCATGACTTGTGAAGCACCAAATCTCTCTCTTCATGGAATGAATCACCCTCAATTCTCCATATCTGAATAAACCAAATGACAATGAATTAAGGTATGAGTTAACTGCAAGTCACGAAAATTATATTTCTCATTCACATAAATAAAAATAAAAATACCGTAACAAGTCCGTTATCGTGACCCACAGCTAACTTTTGTCCATAAGCGTCGAAAGCCAAGGAACGCACAGGGGATTTATGATGGCAATTTAGGATTTTGTAGGCGAGCATTCCTACTTCTTTGTCCAAGTAAAACATAATAATTCCGGACTCAGTGGTTCCTAATGCAAGTTGAGTGCCATCTTGAGTAACTTCTGTGCAAGTGATGTACGGATCTCCAGGAATGGAAAGGCGTTGAAAGTTTCGTGGCTCAACGGCATCAAACATCTAACGGTAATTGATAAATTTATCTTTCTCGCTCTTATTGTAAATAGTAGTTTTAAAACAACCCCATGTTACATACCTGAACTTTTCCATCTTGTGAACAAGCAACAAAAATGCCACAATGGAAGGGAAAATGAACACCACAGATCGGCCGAGTGGAAATTTGAACACGATTGATCATCATAAAATTCATGAAAACCTTTAGATAAAAAATAAAAATTATAACATTTATTGTAGCCATTTTATTTGTTAAAACAGTTTAACATCCAATACAGATGTTAAAAAAACTTACCATGAAGCTACCATCTGAAGCCCCTGATATCAGAAATTGGCCCGTGCTATCCAATTGAAATAACGTAATTCTATTGTTCTGACACCCAATTCTTTTCACATCCAGATCCACCTTTTTCTCGGGTGCTCCAGAAACAGATGTTGAGAAGTGAGCTGGAATCAAAACTCGGAATACTTCGCCAACTGAAGTACCGACAGCAGCAAAAGCACTTGAGGATGAACACGGTGATAAAATAACGGCAGTAACCTCATATTCGAATTGATTTGTTTCAAACAGTCGTTTTGAATCTCTATAGACCTGTGAAAATCAAGAAAACCAGTCGTCAGAAAAAGAAACGTTAAGAGATAGATTTTGATTTCGAAATCACTTGTTTTACCTGAACAGTATTCTTCTCGGAGATAAAGGTGGATAGAAAGTGACCTTTGTGAGGACCACTTTCATGAAAGTTGGAGGTGAATTTTGGATGCTTTGTTGGCTCTTTGGTTCCTCGTTCCTCTTCTTCAATATCCCACACCATGACGCAATGATCTTCACTCCCCGATAATAGCGTGCAAACATCAACGGTTGAGAAGTCAAGGCACGTAACCCAGCTGCAATCAACAATATATTTTGAAATATAATAAATAATACATATCCATTCTTAAAATACATACATACATTAATTAATGCAATGACAATTTAGTTAACATACCCATTATGGCTGGTAAAGTTCCCTAGAAATTTTCTTCCACTTAACTCCCAAAGCACAATTTTGTGGTCGGAAGTGCCGCAAGCCAGAAGATACTTGTCATCGTTCTTGACCAAGGCAGCACACAAGTAATTTCCAGCACCTTTCTTTGGCAATATGTCTTCCCTGATAGCTGTGATTGAAACGTTCCCATCCTCAATTTGAACTGATATTAAACTGGAAGCCGTGTAACAGTCTGATTTGGATCCTGGTGATTTTCCTCCTGATTCGGTGGAAATGACGGCACCCGGCATGAGCTGATTCATATCCAAAGGCTGAAGCAGATTTGAATTCCCTTGCTTTGGAAGTACTAGTTTACCATTGATCATGGCTGGTGGAATAATTCTCGAAGGACTGAGACTGCGGCTCCGAAAGGTTTTTGTGGTTGGGAAATTTTTAACAACTTTCCACAAACCGATATCATTTTCGCTCACGGAACAAAATCGATCCGAACTTAAGAAGATGAGGTCTACGATTCTCATTGTGTGACCCTCAACACAGCCGTAAGACGTGGACCGCTGCGGAGATAACAAAACTAACTGATTTTCTGCCGAGCAAATCAGATATGATGGATATTTCTCCGGAGGAACTCTGCACAGTTGGTATGTGAGATCCGGAAATGCTTCAAAATATGGAGATATTTTGAAAATTATAGATCCATTGGAAGAATCCCAAACCAGAATTTCATTGAGAGATGTGGAGATAACCCGACTTCCGTCAATCGCAAACTCAGCACTGGTCACTGAAGCAGTGTGAAATTGGAATGTGAAGTAGCTGTCGTCTCTCCGGTGCTCGAAACTCCAGTGATCCGGTCTCAGTTTGGGAGAAGGCGAGGTTCCTAATAAACGACCACTTTTTAGTTCTGTCGAGAGAAGTTCTACTTCGTCAACGACAGTTTGGAGGTCCCACATTTTGCAAGTTTTGTCGGCGGACGCTGAGAGGAAAACAAGGTGACCTGCAGAACCATTTTGAAGCAGTCCATTTTTCTTAACGGGAGTCTTCAAGCTCATAATCTGCAGTGTATTAACTGCATCCATGTGGCCGAAAAATATATGGCACACGGCAGACGATTCCAAATCACAAAACTAGAAACACACAAAAATTAATTGTAGTTTCAATCACAACATAATTATTTGTTCCCCGAAACTGAAATCTATTTACCTGAATACTTCCATTGTGTAATCCAGCAATGAAGTAATTTCCTCCCGAGCCTACAAACTTAGCACAGAGAACATGATCACTGCACAAGACAGTGCTTTCCGGATGCTTCCACTGGCCTGATTTCGAATTCCTGTAATAAAGCATTACACAGTCACTTAAACATAATTAATACCACTAATTTTAATTTTTATCGACTTTTTCTGTAATAAATCAGTTTCAACTTTCAACTTACGTCCACTCTATGTAAAGTCTGTTTGGTGACGCCCTGGCAAGACTTCTTGCTTGTTCTTGAACACGTCGAAGGTACGGGGCTTGAAGAGCAATCTGGATTATGTCAACATCTCTCTGGCCGTAAATTTTGTGACCCTCTAATTGAGCAAAGGTTTGTATTTCTTCGACCAACTTCAATTTCTCCTCTTTCTGTAATGGTATACAGTTTTTCTTAAGTACAAAGCAAAATGTACATTTTTGAAAAATGATTTTTCACAAATGAAAATCAACTCACATCACAAACAATGAAGTCAAGATATTTCTTGATATCCACAAGGAGATCAGCAGGTCCAGTGACTCGTATCTTCTCTCCAATAAATTGCAAATCGAGGTAAATAGTCGGAAACAAATGGTGCGCCCCGGATTTGTAGATATGATAACCCAAGTAAAAGTAAATATAACCGTCATCAGGAAGTTTGTGAAATTCTTTGTTGCAAGAGTCTTCATAACGGTCGAGCAGTCTTTGATGCAAATCCTTTTCACATTTTGAGTCAGCTAAAAGTTGGTACTTTAAGTAGTCCAACTGGAGATCATGAATGGAGTAGACGTAAGTCTTTTTGGCCGAGTCGTATTCTTCCATAGCCATACTTTTGCGCACGAAATCCTTCATTATATCTTCAACCTCGTAACGTTGTACGCCCCATAAAGTCATTAACACCTGTGGGAGAGAAAAAAAAAATCCGATACAGAAATTTCTATAAATTAATTTAGTAGATTTATAATTTACGAGATAGGTACTAACGGCAGTAGGTATTCCAACATCATCCTGGAATAGTGCAAAGTCGGAGTAGTATTCACGATACTTATCATTTAAGCTTTCAATGCTCAAAGAAATCGCATCGACAATGCTTTCATGCTCGTAGCTCCTGGCTTTCCTCATTTTTGAGTATTTTCTTCTGGTAAGAGATTCCAAATAGTATTCCCAACGCCCGGAATCTGACACGTCGCGATGTTCTTGCATCAGTGAAGAGATCAGCGATATCACCATTGGACTACCCTTGCATTCACAGTGGATCTCATAAGCTTCTTTTGGTAAGGACTGAGGATCCTTAACTTCAAGGGCTTGAGCAAATAATCGAAGAGATTCTTCCTTGCTGAAACCTTCTTCAATTTTGAAGTACTTGACCCGCCCATTGACCACGTCCATAACTGCGAGATCTCTGGTTGTGACCAACGTTCGGCAGCCAAGATCAAAATAACGAATCACTTCTGCTCTCCAAACGTCATCCAATACCTGGGAAAAATTGAGAAAATGAACAATGAAAAACAAAATCAGAAAATAATTTTAAAAAACTACAACAAAAATTTATGCATTATGCACTGACCAGGAGACAATCGGTGCGTTTCATGAACGCTGTGCGAAGAATATCCACTCCATGCTCAATCGAATTTGGTGCTTTCGCCTCACCCAATTTGTCACAAAGTATTCTCATCTATAGGAATAAAAACGTAAGTTTTAAACTTGAACTTAAAACAATCGATTTAATAAAATAATCTATTAACAACGGTTAACCTTAGCCAGTAATGCATCCTTCGATTCACTACATTCTTTTCCTATGGCCAACCAGTACACTCCATCCTGTTAAAAATATTCTATGTGTTAATATTAATCGTTGTTCATTGTCCATTTACAATTTAAAAAAAGGTTTTTGGTTATTAGTTGTTAACGAACCTGAAAGTTTGCCGACACTAATTGCTCATCACTAACGGCTTGAATGGCAAGGACGGTCTTTCCACTTCCAGCCATCCCGCAAATTACCAGGTACTGATTCCTTTTCAAAATCTCAAGTTCATCTCGAATGTCTTTTAGCTGCATTAAAAATAACAAAGCTCTGTTAACACTTAATTTCACACTCGTTACAATTTACAATGAAGTACTTTAGCCGTATTAACATACCACTTCACTCCGTTCAACGGCCACTGTCGGCAAACAAGGAACTCCACCACTCTCCAACAACGATTTCACTTTTCGTCCTCCAGTGACTCCAGTCGATGAAAGAAGTGGCCGGTCTTTGAAGACATCCGGTGAGACACTTCTGTCGTAGAGTGATAGGTTTTTAAGCCCATTTTCAAATCCCGTAGAGGAAGGCATTGCATCTGGAACATCTTCCGTCAGCAGTTTGTACAACCATTCATATTTCTGCTGAAGCGCCTTAATGAAAAACGGAATGATGTCTGAGTTTAAAGTCTTTAAAGCCCTCTCCTCCAAAACCGTGAGCAATTTGTCCGCCTTGTCTTCAGCAGATTTCTATTTCATTTTGGAAAATGTCACAAGTGCATTTAATTATAAACCATTTTCTAAATATGTAGTGCTTTTACATAATCTAACATCAGTAAGAAATACCTTACCTCATGATCAATTCGTTGCTTATCAGAGTGAGAGATCACAAAATTTTGGAGCAATTCCGGTATCACATCGTGAACAACCAGGTCGGCTATGATCGCCTTTCTGAATTTCAGCAGTAAATTTCGCTGTCTGCAAACTTCTTGTTCATCTGTGGACGTCATGTTGACGCCTCCACCTCAGCCTTTAACTGCTGTGCTTTTTTACAGTTACAGTCCAGTGATAATGAGCACTTCCACTCCAAAATGAGCATAGTATTGCAAAGATTAAGTAGGCACACTGACAGAGTATTCGATTTAGTAATTCTAAATTAATTATGTTTTTTTTAGATCTGTAACATTTCACGGATTCGTTTCATTTCAGAGCGAATAAATTGCAAATATGTAACTTAATGATAATGATGATCAGTTAGAAATCGTGAAATCACACACATGCATTGCTTGATGCATGTTTCACTCTCGATTTTCACAACAAAAGCTTACTAACCAAACTATTAACAGTCACTCGCTCGCTCCCTAAACCTAAGAAGTTCTTTCAGGTGCATGACGTTTTTGTTTTCATTTTCATAATATAAGAGCCTTTACGCTTTTGCTTACAACAACTTTACTACAACGCAAAACGCAACGTACAAACAAGCATGTAAAATGCTTATTACGGGAGAGGAATCAGCCTGAGGATGAAATGTGGAAATGTGGACAGTTTCACAAGGAACCACTTTTGTAAGTAACACAAAAGAATACGGAACAAGAAACCAGCCGAAGGGTCAGCTCATGGCTCAGCGGAACTCATCAGCAAGTGCACCAGGATTTTGTGCGTATAAAAAATGTGAGTAAAGTTGAGCACAAGTGAGATGAGATGTTTTGACCATTACCATTTTTTACTATTACGTGATGTGATGAATCATTGGCTTTGGCTTCGATTTAGCTTGTAAAAGCAAATACTGGGACTTGGGACGAGTTTATATTAATGTTCAAGAGGGTGGACTGGACAAGACGAAAGTGCTGTTGTTGAAAGTTGAATGATGATTACTTACTTTTTTCTTATCCAGTTCTATAGTTCTTGTTGTAACAACCACAAGGTAGACGTGCATTTGGTACCGTCCATAAAAATGTGCATGAAAAACCAAGAGCGTCTACAAACGTTTTCTTGGACGGAAACGGAGGAGGCAGAGTGAACAGAACAGATAAAAATCATCATGATTAAGATATACAGCTTTTTTCTTTCCCTAAGCTTTTCAACGTAGAAATGCTCCTCCGTCCGATGCTTCGAGTTTGGAGTTACTCATTTTTTGTATATTTAACTAGTGCTAGATACATACATAATACACGTAAATATGTATTAGGTATTATTATCATGTCCTAATATCATACCTAACATGAGCCAGCAAAAGTCTGCTGAATATTAGAAGGGACTAGTTGGTTATTTTGCATAATTTTTAATGCTTGATGGCGATGACACTTTGAAATACGTGGCTAGTTCTAGATTACTGTGACAGTCTTCTCGAAATGACAACTTGTCAAATTGGCACCACTACGCCTTTTCTGGAGAGTTTTGGTGAGTAAACCTCCAAAATTCGGTTGATATTATGAAATGGAATCTGGTCGATAAAGGACTGTGTATGACTCATTTTGATATTTATGCAAAAGCAAAAAGAGAGCGCCAGAGCCAGGTAGGCAAATTCAGAAATTGAAATGTTTTTCTCGAAAGGCTTCCTCACACCATTGTCCTTGAACGGGCCATGGTACCATAGGCATAGGCATAGTCATATAATAAACATTTATCACTGAGACAGTTTTTTAGACTGCGCATTAAAAAAATCAAAAGTTTAATGAACGAAAGATTATGAATGGAATGAAGTGAAGTAATAAATTAAAATAAAATCTGCATCTTAATCTTTAGCATTAGTTTCAACTTACCCCATATTATGTATATGCCGACAAATAGTTCATTTGTAATTACAGATGTGCAAAACCTGGATATTTCAAAATCAGATTGCAACAAATGAACAAAAAAATTACTGTTAATTTATTTTCCCGACTCTGTCGCAATTAATTGTGAGGAAAAACGTGTCCAAAGAAAAAAAGTGTTGTAATTTCATAAACAGCGACTCAGCCCGTCCCGTCACAACAAAACAAAATATTCGTCATTTCATTTCGTTTCCAACCTAGAAGACCTAGATATGGTAGCCTGTGTCGCATTCGCATTAGACATGAACATGCTTTTGACATGCTTTCACCACCACCACCTACACAAATCGACCGACAGTTTGCTTTCTCAGGTGGGCGAGAAATGAGCAAATATCCAGTGGTTGGTGGCACAAGAATTTAGCTTGCTAGTAAATTGTTTAATGAATGACGTGTCACGCTCCCGTGTTCAATGAATATAACAAAGAAGAAAAACAAACAGTCATTTATTGCGACTTTAGTTTTTGTTCCTAGCGTGGGCTTGAAAATATTTTATAACATAAACACCTACATAACAACACGCACACAAGACAAAGGACTGAAATAATGAAACAATTTCCATGTTTGTTATAAACCGTTGGCCTGATCTTTATTGTGTGAAATAAATAAATCCCGTTTCTTTATACAGGTCTACTGGAGTTTACCATTGTATTTATTTGAGACTCTAAGACCATTTAAGCTCTGCGCTTATCGATATAGGTTATCAAAGTGAGCTCTCACTTATTTGCTGCACTTTTCCAGCAGTCTAACTCTTTCTTGAGACATGTTTGCAGATGCTTCCATGAAGGTCATTCATTCCCTATTGAACCTATTCTGTTCATGGCTAAGATGTTTGTTCGTTTGTATTGCATGCTAAAATCAATCAGTTGTTGAATGGAATCGTTGGCCGTTGACGGTTGCGGCTCATTGGAAGGTTTCGAAGAAAATTATTACGGAGAAACGATTTCACACGGAGTGCTACGTAAGAAAATATCTAAGAACCATTTACAACTATCGACAACGTGAAATAGCCCAAATTTCCTTGCAAAGAAGTAATAAAACAAAACTATGAGTATTGACATCGACAGCCCAATATCTTGTGTGGTACATATTTATATTGAAAGCTCACACACTACAACACTATTATTACTATAATTGGTACTTACCATTTAATATTACTCGAGGCAGTGTTGAAATGAGCGTTGAGATTTGGGAAAGTAACAACAGGAGAAAGCAAAACGAATCAAATGTAAAACGCGACTCTCGAGGACCACGTTACTTTTCTATTGCTCTTTATTTCGTTCGACAACTGTAGCAATACAACACAGTGATCATGAAAAATAAGAGAAAGCGATAAAATTGCATGGGAAAGTAGTTCACACGGTCTAAATTTCAGCAGTAATTTTTTTCCGCAATACTATTAACCAATGCCAATTCCTATGTTGTAGATCGTTCATAAAAATAAAGCAGCGAGAGCATGAAATAAAAACTGGCCATTTACTGTATTATCAACATCAGTAAAGAATTTGGTAAAGAAATGGCTTGTTTCAGTTCCTTTGAAGAATTCGTGCTGTAAGAAACAATCAGTAATGTCTTTCACTTCGCAAGAAATCTTTGAGAGAATCATGGAGAAAGCAGTGGAAGAAGCCAAACCCGATTCAGGTTTGTCTCTCAAACCAAACAGGATATAATTTTTAATTGTGCATTTTGCATAACATACCTTCACGACTTTTAATAATGGGCATTTTCCCATCCCCTAGACCCAAGGTATTTGCAAAAATTTCACGTATCTCAGACTGCCGATCAACTTCCAGATATTAGGCAAAGGAATGCGTACTACAGAGCTGAGTTAGAGAAGCAAATTCTGGAGAAACGTGAAGCGGAAAGAAAGCGAAAGGAAAGGGAAGCATTGGAAGAGGAGCGACTTCTCCGGAAGATTGAGGCGGACCGAGAAAAACTTCAGAGGGAGTATTTCGAAGAAATACGTCAACGGGAGTTGATGGTAAGTTTCTGGGATAAATAAAATTACTTGTCATTCCAGGTCAGTTGCTTTTATTATACGAAAAATTAATCAATTGTTATTACCTTACTATTAGCAAGACGAGGCTGTCAGAAGGCAACAAGCGATTGCAAGAAAACTAGAAGAAATCCAGGAAGCAGAAGAAAGAAAGCGCGAGGAGGAGCTGAGGAGGCGACAGGAAGCCGCGGCAGCGAAAATTGCAGCGTTGGAGGCGGCAATGGAGAAAAAGCGTCTGGAGGAAGAGAACAAGAGAAGACAAGCTGCATTGGAGAAATTGTACTACTGGGATGCAGCAAGAGCTGAATGGTTTCGGAAAAATCGTTGGAATAGCAGGGATTATGTTAACAGTGCGCTGGAACCTGGAATGGGAAGAGACGTTGGTTCAGGAGCAAGAGGCAGAGGAAGAACATCCGGAGATGGCTACCTGATGGGAAACTTAGATGATATTTACTATGCCACGCCTTTACCCGTACTCGCGGATGTTTATCGAAGACTTGTTTTCGAAAAGACTAGAATTAAAGAAGTGATCAAGGAGAGAATAAAAGATGGCGAGGGATAATATTTAGCTAAATACTACACTAGGTATATGATGAATTGCATTTGCTTGAAAGTTGGGGCATAATTCTTTCAGACGAATATAGGTTTGCGAATTTTATTTTGTTTTGTTTATAAAATGTTACAATATTAATCTGCAAATGTTTTGCATAATGACAAAGTTTAATTAAGCCAATTTCCACAATTTAATATCGCAAGCCCTGCACAGGTTGGACTTAGAGTGCACGAATAATTCTTCGTCATCCGAATCTTCTGCAACTTCCAGGAAGTGCCTTTGGCCAGAAGCGGTGGCAAGAATTGGTATGAAAGGGTTTACACTGTAAATATCAGCATATTTACAAGTTTTAAACGTTAAGATTTTAAAATTTATTTGTATAGGAAGTGTTTTATTTTTTAATAAAATGAAATGAAATGAAAAACTTTACCTGACGCCATTTACACAATCACTGTTACATCTGAAAGAAGTCAAAGCCGTAGTGTCTTCACTGTGCATATCCCAAATTTTCACAACTCCGTCAGTTCCTCCACTTACCAAATAACGGTCATCGGGAGTTACGTCAAAGTAAATTCGCTGGTGTGTATTGACCACACGCTCGTAAGTTTTATAAGCTTCCCCTAATTGTCGCATATCCCAACAAATCAGTCTTGAATCTCTTCTCCCTCCTGTAAACAACTTGAGACCGTCGTTGCTGAACTTCATATGCGTAACTCCACCAACGTGACCTTGTAGTAAGCAAATTACTGACCCATCGTCACAGTACAAGCCCACCGTTTTGTCAAAGCTGCCCAGTGCGTAAAAGGATCTCAAAGAAGGATTTACAACGATATTCGCAATGATTCCACACTGGTTCAGCTCCGACATTGGCTGTTTCAAAGTTCGAATCGTACATTCTCTTCCTGGCCTTGTGATATTGAATATGCGAATGGATTTCTCGAACCCACAGTAAATACTTTCGCCCGTTGAGTCAAAGGCGAGACTATAAGCAGAGATCAGTTGATCGAGGCTGCAACAATCACAATTTAATTTCAGTTACAAACAACTCAACTTGATTAATTGAAATCTGAATTATAATTTTTTTGAATACTGATTGTATGGCTGGTATGATGCCCGTAGTTTACCGGTGAAAGCATCCCACAGGTGAACAGGAGCTTCTGAAGAAGTAGTCAAAAAGCTGAAATCAAATAATAATCTTTATCGTTAAATAACTAAACCAAATCGTGATTGTCAATTGTCATTAGGACAAAAATTAAATATTAAACATTCCAACCATGAACTGACTGGATCCATTGAAGACATCAGGGGATACCAGCAATAGTCGTAAACGAGACCTCCTTCTTTCACTTTTAGAGACGAGTTCCAACTCTCAGTTTCCGGTGCCTTCTGCTCATCTTTCCAGTCGTTAATGGTGGAGAAGTACGTTGGGAAATTAAATATGCGCAGTTTGTCATCGTCCGAACAGGAGAGAAGGCAACTTCCATCAGGCGCCCTGAATGAAAATATAAAAAAAATGAAATGATTTTAGTTTAACAGATAGTATGACTGTATGACATATTGATATACAACGATTGGGATTGATTAATCATTTAGATTAATTACCATTTGCATCCTTTTAAGAAAGATGCGGCTTTTTTGTTGAGATCAGTTTTAGAAAATTCATCGTTGGCTGAGACGTTTAGACACGACGGTGAGGTTCCTTCAGACAAGTCATACCTCCAATAATAGTTGGCAGGAGTATTTTCTTCCTCTGGTGTCATCTCAATTTCTCTGTCTGTAGTGTCAGCGATGTCTGAATTCTCAACTTCCGGTGCATCCACAATCGCAACTTCGTCCTTGTCTTGGTCTTCAGTAATGGCACTGGCTTGCGGTTCGCTGTTCAAGTCAGTCTCCATTGGAAGAGTTTCCACTCCTTCACCTTCACTGGCCAACAAATCCGAAGTTGACACCGGAATCTGCATCTGGGTTTGTTCTGTTTCTTCCGGTCGAACATCATTGTCACTGGTTATTGCTTCACCTGAAGTGGTTTCGGAGTTGATCTCCATATAATTGATTGCTAAAACACGCAATTACTTAGCTTTTAGTAATTTTTATAATTTTAAAATGGTCACACACGTGCTAGTGTTATCGTCGTCGGCTCACGGCTGTCTGTTTCTCAACAGAAATGCACACAAAAGAAGAAAAATGTTTCGTGAACACAATTCTCAAAGTGGCACACTTGATGATTACGGATGGAGTTATGATGGAGTCTGAGTTCCCCCAATGCAGTTTCTCTAGCCAATTTCGTTGTTCATGCATGCTTTTTAATAATCTTTTTACATTATTTAATTGATCAAAGGAAATACACAGCAATGTTATATAGTACAATATTGTTAATAATATGTCAAATGAAGTTATGTTTAATGCCGTTTCATTATTCATTATTGATTTTTATACAGGAAGTTGACCGAATTTCTTGTCCTTTTCATTATACGAACTTAAGAGCTGCCGGTGGTGTGGCGTCTGAAAATATATTTTAAACTCTCTTATTAAAAAGATGTACATGTAACTAATAATGAAATAAAATGCCTTCTAATAGCTTGTAATGTTGTAATATAATTTATTGTGAAATGGAACTTAGTACCTAATTATTTTGCACAATACTTCTGGTAATACTTGTCCAGTGCATCAAACTGCTTTTTCAAATCGTCAACTGAAGCGTTCGGATGTTGAGTAAAGCTTTCTGCTTCATTAACTTTTTTCGTGAAAAGCTCTCGAGCCAAATCCGACCTGAAAGCTGACTCTTTGTTCTTTGCAAACCAATCTATCATTTCGTTGCATCGCTGGAACAAATTCTGCCTGGCTTCCGTTAGTTCAGGATCTTCTTGAGCAGGGGCCACTGCTGACGCAGGAGGTGGAGACGGTTGAGTCAAGTCCAACAAGGAAGCGAACTTTGTCAACTCCTCTTCTGACAAATTAGGAGTGAACCATTGATAATCACTATCGTCCAAATATTCCGGAACTGCAACTCCTTTCAATTTTCTTCGTCTCGCCAATATATATTTCAAGGTGAAAATTCCTTCATTGGAAAGATCAAAATTTGGCTCTATTTCGTGCGTGCTGGGGAAGTATTTCACACTAAACAAATTTCCAATTGGAATCTCGCAGTGTACAGCAGGTTGAAAAAAATGTGCATCTTTACCGAATCTAGGCAGAGTGGTCGTACATGTCTTATTAGTAGGGAGTAATGGATATGATTTATCAACGACCATTGTGCCTTGTTCTGCTCCACATCTCCTCAATAAATTGAAAGCGATTTTGTCCTTAATTTTATATCCAATTTCTTTTGGAGCCTGACTTAGCAGTATAGCCCCAATAATTACTCCGTGCTCCTCGTTGATATCGTTTACCCTTCTTGCTTGTTCCCTTCCTACATTGTCCAAACATTTTCGGTAGGTTTCCGACTCACAAATAACTAAAGTCTCCTTCGGACTAGAAATGTCACTCATGGAGTGCTTCCCACTGCTCTGTGCTTGTTCCAGAGCCTTTCGACAAAGTTTACGGATCGTGTCTTTGTGTACATCAGCATTGTGATTAGTCCCGGTACTACCCCCGCCGCCTAAGAAGAACTGCAATGCATCCGTAATCAGAGAGAAGCCTTTTGTGACCAATGCCTTTATTGTGTCCTTCTTCTTGGAATCAATGTCATAACTGCCGCAATGTCCAATTGTTGTTATCTTCGTGGGATAATTGGAGTACTCAAAAACCGTTGCGTCAAAAGTACCCGAGTTTTCCGACAGGACAATTATACAATTTGCTGTTTCCTTTCTATACTCACTTGTGGCACATGCATACGCAGCGGCTGAAGCTTCATTCACCAAGTACACCTCGGAGAAACCCGCAACCCGGGCTCCGTCTTTCACCTGGATTCGCTGAGTACTTGACAACCAAAATGGGACTGCGATAACTGCCGTGGAACTTGTGCCACCAAATTGGGTCTCCACAGCGAGCTTCATTTTTCGCAACAAAAAGCCAATAAGAAATTCTACTGTAATTTTACGAAAGTCACCTTCAATGTTAACATTATCGGTCCACGCTTTTTCGCCACATATCAAGTTGTCTGCAATCCACCAATGACCTTTCACCAGAGTTTCTTTTGATTGCTTTTCATGGTCTAGTAGATTTACAGCTTCAGTTCCATAAATCAGCTTGTTATCGTTTGTCAGACCAACTACGGCCACAGTATGCGGTTCCTTGAACTCGTTTCCGATAACTTCAGGTTTCCCGTCAACCATCATTCCCATTACCACTCGAGTGGATCCTATCTGGAACACGATAGGAGGAAGCGATGGATTTCCAGCCTCAGATTTTCTGCTCTTTCCTGGTTCACTCTTGCTACTGTTGCTACTCGAAGCAGAAGGTTCAACTAAGTTATGTTTTTTGTCATTTTTCGGCTTGCTCTTTTCTTCAAGTTTTCGTTGAGCCTCTAATCTCTTCCGTTCCCTTTCTGCTTCCCGCAACCTCTTTTGACCCTGGTTCCAATTTTTGGTGTTTTCCTTCAAAACGACCTCCCAATATTTGTCAATGTGACTCTGCAAGGACTTCAGGTGCTCCTCCATTGGCTCATCTGCTCTGATCTTATTCTTGATGTCGATTTCCAGCAATTTCTTCACTTCATTTGAGATGGTCTCATGTTCTTTCTGGAAATCTCTGACGGCAAGTCCATCTGGATTGTTCTTCAGAACATTCTCCATTTGGTCCGTGTACTGAGTTTTGTACCTCTGGATGATTTTGTTCGTCTCAAGTTGCAGTTTTTTCAGTCTAGTGTCATTTGAATTTTTATGTGCATCGTATGCTCCGTTAATTTCATCCTTCAAAGGCTGAACATCAACAACCCCATTAGCCCGACTTTCTCCGAGAATTAACGCCTTTCTAAAAGCTTCTACACATCTGTCACGGAGTTCACCATGAATCTTTCTAAGGTCGGTCGGTGCGAAAGGAGTTTCCCTCAGGAACCGCTTCATTTCCTCATTGTAGAAGTTTTTGATCATTGGGATAACGTTTTGCGCGTTCATTTTTTCCGTTTCCACAATTAATTTGTTGTGCTCTCGGAACATACTTGCGAGCCCCTCACAGGCGATTTGAATCGCTGGAAAGACAAAAGCGTTATCCGAATCCTGCAAATTTCCACAAACTTTGCAGAACTCTTCATCCAGCAATGTACCCGTGTCAGAAAAGTAGCCGAAGTGGCTAAATTTCATGTCGACGTTCTTCTTGAAACTAAAAACTGCATCATGTATTTTCGCTAGTTCTTTTGTGCATCCATTTCGGCAGGTGTCGTCGACGATTTTGACGAATTGCTTCCAAAGTACACCATGTACTTTTGAACGACTTTGTGCATCCATTTCGGCAGGTGTCGTCGACGATTTTGACGAATTGCTTCCAAAGTACAACGTGTACTTTCGAACGACTTTCTTCCAAAACACCATCCCGAGTTTTATCATACAATTTCCTCAGATCACCGATGTTGAAAGGAGTAAGGCTTTCACGAATCCAGTTTTGCGTACTGTATGGAAGAAATTGACGAACTTGGGTTATGGAAATTGTAGACATTTCCTTCATTACTTCAACATGCTCCTCGTGCTCCTTCCTCTTCCGCTCCTCCTCCTCCTTCTTACGTGCCTCTTTTGCTTCCTTCTGTTGCCTCCTCTCTGTCCTCTGCTGCCTTTCTTTTTCCTCTTCCTCCTTTCGCTTTGCCTCTAACTCTTCAAACGATTTTTGACTTAATCCTTGGAACTGCTTTCTAGCTGCCGTTTCGTCTTTCGAGTGCCTTCTTCCGATTGCCTCAGTATTCGCACTCGCTAATTGTTCAGTTTCTTCTTGAAATTCGCCCTGTAACCCTGCATCCTGCACCCTCTTTCCTTCTTTTACCATGAACTTCTTAACAACTGTATCTTCAAGATCAACATCCATTGGCACACTTTCAGTCCTTGCTTTTTCTTCAGTAGCATTCTGACCCTGGGATGGTGGTGGTGAATCATCAAACGAACCATCTAGCGGGGGGTAATCAACGTCCATTTTTTCATTTTCATTTTCACCTTCTACTTGAATCTTGATATGATGGATTCTTGGTTCCGCTTTTGATGCATGATGATAAGGCGATCCTAAAAATTTTGATTTCACTTCAGTTATGCTCATGCGGTGAGGTACAATTTCGGCTTTACTTCTTGTAGCTTCGGATTGGGTCATTCCATTTTCCACCTTTAAAGCCTGAGTTAAAAGTTCTTTGTGGGTGTGTGACTGATACTGTTCAGTTTCTACGTGGTGAGCAGAAACGTCTTTAGGGGATGTATGTGAAGGAGTTGCTCTTTGATTTTCCTCCATTTTCTTGTCCGAATTAGAATTAGGAAAGTAACTTGACTCAGCTCTCGAGGAAGCAGAGCTGGAGGCTGCTCTTCGTTCACCAAATTCATTAGACTGTCGCCGGTAACCCATTTGTACATCATCCACATTTGTTGAGCTGGAATGTCGTCGACGTTCGGTTTCAATTGATTTTTGCCTCGCCTGCTCTTCCTCTTTAAACTTTTCCTCCGAAAGTCGTTGCCGACGAATGGGGGGTTGAGTTGGTTCTGGAGAAGACAATTCACTCTTGTTAATAATTTCGAAACTTTCCTCATCAATTATTTAATCGATATAAACAGACTAGAAGAAATGTAGAACCACAATACCAGAGCCTGAGTCCGGTGGAAGTGGGACATTGGGCATGCCAGTGCCATTATCATCATCAGTCCTTGACAAAGGCCGGTGTTCAGAACTCTGGATGGATGTTGGAACTCTTTGTTGTCGAATCGATTTTGGGTTGAGCTGATCAACGATCATTCGGAAAAACTCGAACATGTTATCAAGAGTCAGATCTTCACTTCCGCTTCCAAACTTCTTTGGCAGCACTTCTGACTCATCTGCAATTGTCTCCACAATTTTATTTATCGACCGAAATTCTTTCCTCATCACTTTTGGATCTAGGATTCCGCTTGAATTGTGTAAATCCTGCTCGCAATCCTTCATCAGCAAAAAGTTTACATGTTTGAAGTCGTTAAGCGTGGAAAGTAATTCGGAGCATTCCACTAAATTCTTCATTTCGTCTTTTGCTTCATCGTCAGTCAGAGGTTTGGTTGATGATTTGATTCCAGAACGATTAATAAACACAATGCTGTCGCAAATCTTTTCCGCTTCAATTGGCCTTGGAGCATCTTCTAAATCAGTTAGCAAACCCCGTCTGATTTCCAAAATTCGAACCTGAAAAGTAAGTAAAAAAGTAAAAGCAACTTTTAATGTTAAGATTTAATTTTTAATTGACACAAATTGGTTTTAAATATTTTAAATAATTAGATCAGTTTATACGTTGTCATTTTTCCAAATGATTTCAGTGATTCTCGAACATGCGAGTGACAAAAACTTTTCCAAAGTTTCCTTGTCATGTTCCGAGTCGTCTCCGGTTATTACAAGGTTCATAATCCAGACGAGCAAAATTTCCTTTCCCCCACCAGGCCTTTCAATGCTGAATGGAACTGGCCACAGGTAAACGCCACTTGTTGCAGCGTCCTCACGGCCAGGCTGAAAGACCGTTTCTTGTGGAACGATGGACCCCCAATGGAACCCTGTCACCGGTTCCTTTGCATCCTTTTTCAGCCAGCCACCAACGCCCTTATTTTCATAGAACTGGAGCAGTAAATTAGTGAAAAATGTCTTGCCACACTTTGGAGGTCCAATGATTGCCAAAATTGCCACCGGTGGATTCTTTGATTGGTCTTGAAATTCTGCTGGGTCGACAGCATTCAAAAGCAGCTTCAGGTTTTTCTCCTTCAGGCTAAGATGACCTTTAAAGCTGGATACGATCTTGCAATGTCGAAAAAATGGCTTCGCTCGTTCCATGATGATCGTTACAAAATACAAATGTCTGCCAAATTCGGCAGGGCAATCTATTTAAATGTAGGTAATCAATAGATGAAACAATTCATTTAAAACAGACGCCCTCGACCAAATCACTCTTTACCAATTAATCAATTAATGCCAAACACACGTCAATTAAAAAATGTATTTTTGTAGGGTTAAATTCGATTTGTATTAACCTTTTAGAATTTCGTTCTTCCACGAATTTCTCTTCAAGAGTTGAATGCTTTTTCTTGCAAGTTGTAACTAAAAATTAACCGACTTTGACTGCTAGCTAATGCTATATCTCACAGTCACACCACACGTTGATAGGCGGCTGAAATGCTCAGAATTATTTTGGGAACCTCTATACTGCAGTTGTCAAA
>VYYJ01000284.1:0-72728 GCA_021029165.1 Cyphoderus albinus | reverse complement strand
AAGAAACTGGATGACATTGTGAAGAATATTTTAACAAGATTGATTGAAGACAGCTTAGCACGAGAAATCAGTTACACTGGCAAAGGCAACCACGTGAAGTATGAAAACTATAAAAACTTGAACTCGGTTAAAATTAGTGAGTCCATTCAATTAAAGTCATAAAATCATTAATATTAGAATTTAAGAGTAGGACACAATTAATACAGCAAAATATTTATATTTTGGTTAATTTTTAGAAACGGTCAAGAGTCAAGCCGGCGGTCGAGGTTCTACCGAGATTGACATAAGGGGAAAAATAATGGATTGGTTTCGTTATGCAAACACACGATTCAAATCAAAGAATCAAAAGTGAAAATTTGTGCAGTGCATCAAGGACTAATTAAGGTCCAACAAAATTAACTACCTATGTTAAGTTTTCAAATTTCCTTAAAAGTTTCCATTAATTGAATACGGTACCAAGAAATCTGTTAGTTTTAATTTTTTAATTGTAATTTAAATATGGCATCTTCTAGAAGTAAGAGAAGAAAGGTGCAGCAAATTTACCAAGAGATGTTGTGTGAATTAAGTGAGCTTCAAAATGTAGAAGACTCTAGTGTAGTTTCAATTGAAAGTGTAGCCTTACACAATGAGGCGGAACAAAATGAAGACCAGGAACAAGAAGAAGTGTTTTTTCCTTCTGATAGGAGTATTTCTTCCAACAGCTCCAGTGAAAACAATTTCAGGGGCGATAGATTTAAAGATAAATTAAGAAACTGGGCCGTACGTGAAAACATTCATGCTTCGTCATTAGATGGTCTCTTAAAGGTATTTAGGGAAGAATTGCCACAATTTAATTTTCCAGTTAGTTCATTTTTAAAACACCATTTTTAAGACATTTTTAAAAACACCATTATATTACAATATTCAAACAATTTCGGGTGGGTCATACTATCACTTCGGAGTATTCAAAACACTTAGCAAAATTTCAAAACTTGTACATACTTCACTCGTTATTGAAATGTCAATTGGGATAGACGGATTACCCATTAGCCGCAGTAGTAAAAAACAGTTTTGGCCTATTATTGGATTGGTTAAAAATTGGGATGTTAAACCTTCTATTATTGGATTGTATTTTGGTGAAAGAAAGCCAATACATGTAGATGAGTTTTTACAACCATTAGTTGATGACTTGTTAAACATACTCCGAAACGGTATTATACTCAACAATTTTATGTGTGAACTTAGCATTCATTCAATTATTGCAGATGCACCTGCTAGAAGTTTTGTTAAGAAAACTGTTCAATTTAATTCTTATAATGGTTGTGAACGTTGTGTGCAGAAAGGCAAATGGTTGGGCAGAGTAATTTTTGATGATATAAACGCATGTTTGCGTAAAGATTCAGATTTTGCGAAGGAATCCAATCATAATTTAGGTTTGTCGCCTTTGTTGTCATTAAACATAGGTTTGGTATCAAAAGTTCCACTAGATTATATGCATTGTGTCTGTTTAGGAGTAATGAGAAAGCTTTTATTTGCGTGGGTAAAAGGCCCTCGACCACATAAACAAGGTCCACGATTTAATTCATGTCTGTCACAGCGCCTTATCGCAGCTAGAAACTTTATACCATCTGATTTTAATAGAAAATGTCGTTCGGTTGACGAGCTGGATTACTGGAAAGCTACAGAATATAGAACATTTTTACTTTATCTGGGCCACATTGTTCTAAGAGAAATTTTGGATAATGAGAAATATGAGCATTTTTTATTATTAACTTGTGCTATGCAAATTTTATTGAAAGGAAATGCTAATTGGTACGAGTTTGCAAATTCGCTATTACGAAATTTTGTTTCACTGGTTCCAAAAATATATGGTTATGAATTTTTAATTTATAATGTTCACTCGTTAATTCACATTGTAGAGGATGCCCGAAATTTTGGATCGCTAGACAACATAAGTGCATTTCCATTTGAAAATTATATGCAGCAAATTAAAAAGCTTCTGCATAGTAAAAACGCACAACTCTCTCAAGTTATTCGGAGATTAAGCGAGTATGACGAAAATACAACGGAAGTTTTGACTAAAAAAACAAAGAAAAGAATTTGTTAAAAGCTGCGATCAAACTGTTCTTTTACGTAATGGGAAAATTTAAAAAATTAAAAGTGTAGATGCAAACGGAAGGGAATGTTTAGGATCGTTTTATCTTAATCTTTCTTCTTGGTTTACAAGTCCTATTGACAGCAAAAAAATGTCTATTTTTAAGGTTGGAAATTTGTCCAACACCGTACAGAACGTTAAGATTAATGATATACTTAAAAAATGTATTTGTCTATCTGTAAGCGATAATTCCCGTGTGTGTGTGCCATTAATTTAATAGATTAATTCAATGAGTGTATCTAACTATTTCTTATTTTGGCAGAATAAATAAAGTTTTACTACAGCTGCAACATTTAATCAGTGTGTTATAACTGTATTATTATTAATTTAATCATGTTGCATTAACGTTTAAAATATGTTCACGCACAGTCATAAATTGGTTGTATTTATGTTATATTAATGTTATAGCACAGTTTGTGATTCGTTGATACAGGCACGATGTTTTTCTGTTTCACTTTAACATAACATTAAATACACACAAATATCACAAACCCAACAACATAACTGCAACGTCAGAAAAGCGGCCATCATAACAGTTATTTAACAATGTTAAAATAACGTTTATTGAACAAAAAATTTCTGCTTGGGTATAGTCTGGTTGATCTAATATTTTCCGGGATGGTGTAGGTGTGAGAATTCTAACAACTGCTGCTATAATAGATAAGATAAGCGTTTCGCTTTATAGATGAATTAACGCTGATTTTCATTCTGCCTAGGCATTTAATGTAACATGTAACTAACTCATTTTTGGATTATGCTGAACATTGTTATGAAAATGATTATTGTACATTATAAGTAATGCACAGTTGGCGAACACGTGTCCAAATTTACATAGCATGACAAAATTGACAAAGCTGATCAGGCGTTAAAGGCTTACTTAAAGGTACGATATTCAAATGATAAAGACGGCAAAATTAAATTGTGGGATCGAATCATTCCCTGAGCATTATTAAGGGGAAGAGCTATTAATTTAATTTTGTTCTCGATTTGGTGATGACGAACAACTCGGGAAGGAGTTTTTAAAAGTCAGATTCTAACTGAATCTTTAAAGCTAAACCAAAACGTGTCCACTCTGAGTAACAAAACAGTCACGTAACCTACAGGTGTTAAACAATTATTATTACATTATTGATATTCATTTGTTTTACTTTTATTGCATTACAAACAAAAGTTACAGGCAGGTTAAAGTACATGAGTTTATAGTGAAACGCATTTGAAACCCCGGTTGACAATTTATTGCTCAAACGTACGTGCTTTGTCATTGTGACTGTGTCCCATTGACTTGTTGGTTGAAATTTGACTCCTCGAAACAGTCACACACAATGCGTCACAATTACTGAGTTTCCTAGAAGAGTTTCTTCAATTATGACTTGTCAATTTCATTTAGTAACCTTCGGACTTTAGTAAAGGACATTTAGTAACTTTTAAATATGGATAAATTGAGAAACAGACATTTGACCAGGGGGCTTCTGATTTTCTGCGTGTTTACTCTGATAACCTACTCGGTCATTTTGTTTACTAAGTTGGATTTATACGACGAATTCACCAGCAGTTATAATTACAGTTATCTAAATTTCATTGGTGGTGGTGATATTAGTAATGAGAGTGACGGAAATTCAAACGATAAGGTGGTGATTTTAATGTGGTCCCACTACTACGAACTTACGGGAGCCCGCCTCCTCAATTTGATTCACTCGGGTCGAAAATGGGATTCTTCGTGTTGTGTGGGACCGGATGTGGAGGTCACACTGGACAGGGGTCGGCTACAAGAGGCCGCCGCAGTAGTTATCTTTGCCTATTTTGGAAATCTTAATAAGTAAGATTTAAAAAAAAATTCTTACTTTAGTATTATGAAATGGGTTGGGACGTTTTGAATTTTAAAATTTGGTGAACTCTCCAGGAGTGACCTTCCTCCTGTGCGGAGGCAGGATCAACTCTGGATCCTATTCCTGAAAGAATCTCCAGTGCACACGCTGCCATTGGCTTCATTTAATTCCATGTTCAACTGGACAATGAGTTATCGCAGAGATTCTGACATTTGGGCTCCGTACGGAGAATACATGGAGAAAGAAAAAGAATCTGAGTCTGAGGTTATCAGAATGGAGAGTGGTGTGACACTCGACGAGTGGGTGAATAATAAAACAAAACTCTTCGCTGGGGTCTACTCACATTGTCCCACTGCGTCGAGAAGAGAAAAACTGTGGCGTGCCTTGAAGAACGAGTCACTTCCGGTCGACATTTTCGGCGCTTGTGGGAAGTTTATATGTGCTAGGTCAAATCCCTCCTGTAACCACACCAAATTCTGGATAAATCTTGCGAAACAGTACAAATTTTATTTCGCCGCAGAAAATGCTCTCTGCGCTGAATACATCACGGAGAAATTCTGGAGAACACTGGACATCGGTATGGTTCCTGTGGTCTATGGAGCAGCCAATTATTCCGAACTAGCACCTCCAAATAGCTTCATTGACGCCAGAGATTTTTCTTCTCCAGCTCAACTCGCACGGTTTCTCTTGTGGTTAAATAAGAATTCGACAGAGTACAAAAACTATTTTCAGTGGAGGTCAAAGTTCAAACTTAAGTTGGGAGACGGTTGGTCAGGCTGGTGTGACTTGTGCAGGAAAGTACGAGAGTTCAGGGAAAATGGAACACCTCCAAGTGAATCAAAGCACAAGGATCTTGTTCGTTGGTGGACATATGCCCCAAGATTACAGAATTTGAGCTCCAATGATAAGAAAGTTGATAAAAGGCATGCTTGTGTCAAGCCACCATTTTCATTGTAACAGTGCGTTTTTTAAATTATTTTTAAGTGGTGCTTTTAATAAATGCCAAAAAGATTTTTTAATCCTAACCAAGGAAAATTAAATGTAGAGATTTGTTTCCTTAATAAAACAAACGATTTATGCTAACTCTGGAACATTTTATTGGGACATTCAACTAAATAATAAAATTGTGATTAAATGACAAGTCGAAGAATCTCAGTTGTCGTTTGCCATCTGTGGATTGCATTTTTTACATAGAATTCATTATGTGCAGAATAAAACTACCTCGAACACCATTCGGCTTGCTAGCCTGGTGCATGAGCTTATCTGTACTAAATTTATTCATTTTCTTTCTCTGTTTTGATTCTGATAAGCACCTGAAAAGCAGCGGTGTTTTAGAAGTGGTTCCCAAGAAAAGTAGGGAAAAATTAATCATCTTAATATGGACAAAAATCTACTTAATGACGGACGAGTCGATACTGCAGCACATTTACTCGGACAAAGACCGAGATCCGTCTTGCTTTTCCGGTCCGGGTGTGGAGGTGGAGGTGACGCTAGACCGGAAATTGTTGGCTGTGGCTGACGCTGTGATTTTCTTTGCCTGGCACACAAATCTATTTTTGTAAGACAATTTAAAAGAACCTTAGATAAGCATGCCAAATACAGCTGAAAGGAATTTTTTTAAATTTCTAAAAGAAAAGACCTCCCTCCATCGAGGACAATGGATCAACTCTGGGTATTGCATCTGGTGGAACCTCCACCAATGACGTTGGACTTGACGCCTTTTAATGGCAAATTTAACTGGACAATGTCTTATCGAAAAGATTCTGAAATTTGGACACATTACGGAGGATACGTGGAGAAGGAGGAAGAGGTTATCAAAATGCAGGGTGGAGTCAGTCTCGATGAGTGGGTGGAAAATAAGAAGAAGCTGATGACAGTGGTCTCTTCACACTGTAAAACTCACTCCAGGCGAGAAACTCTCTGGGGTGTACTCGCTAATCAATCACTTCCGATTGATGTTTTCGGTAAATGTGGAAAAGACGTTTGTGACAAGAAGGACGTTTCTTGTAGAATTTCATTTTGGACAAATCTAGCAAAAGATTACAAATTTTATTTCGCCGCAGAAAACGCTCTTTGTGCTGACTACGTCACTGAAAAGCTGTGGAGAACTTTGATGCAAGGCATGGTTCCCGTTGTCTATGGTGGCGCTAATTACACCGAACTAGCGCCCCCAAACAGTTTCATCGACGTCCGGGATTTTTCCTCTCTCGCTCAATTAGGAAAATATTTGCTCTGGTTGGATAAGAATCCGGAAGAGTACAAGAAGTATTTTGAGTGGAGGTCAAAGTTCAAGGTTGTACAATTTGGTTCACACTGGTGTGACCTGTCAAGGAGACTTATTTCTTTTAAAGAAAATGGAGGTTCGTACCACAATCCAAAATACGAAGGGTTGGACTTTTGGTGGCGTAGTGCTTGCACGGAGAATCGGCCTTTCTCACTTTAAATGTTTTTTTTTCTGGCATCTTTTAATAAAATGGAAGAAAATTTGTTTTTTCTCTTTCGAATTATGAATCATTCGCTGTCAATGTTTATATGTATTATTATGTAATAATGACGAGATGAGCACACGTGCATACCCCGTTTACCTTACAATTATGATAAGTATTTCAGATAAGTTCAACGTCCTCATTTTTTACGCTTCTTCTTCACCATTCCATCACATTCTTCTTAAAACTCGTCTCATTTTCCGTTTTTCTGCCAAGTGGAAAAAATGGCACAGGCAGAGAGAAAATAAAATGGTACAACTTTTACAATAAGCGTGTAAGTAGCATTATGATGATAAGCCGCTTTTTTCTGTACCATGAAATAAAATGAACAACACTTTTCTTCATCTTCTGCAAAAAATCTTCGCATCTTGGATAATACGTCCTATTATGTATACGAGAAGCAGGTCTCATTATAGTTAATAAAAGTATACAAAAAATCTGTTTTTACTGCATTTCTAAATAACTGCTAACAAAAAAATAATTGTTCGCTCACTACTCACACTGTGAAACAGATGGACCGTGTTATTTGTAAAGAAAAAGTTGTAGATATTTACTAGGTACATAGGTAAATGATTTTCCTTGGGAAATGGAGCCAAGAAAAAAAATTTGAAAGACGGAAAGCAGACAAAAATGTGAAATTCAGTTACATACTGAAAAGGCCGATAAGGCTCTACCCGCTAAAAGCTTCCTCTGTTACTGTAATGATTGCCATGCGCCATCATCATGGTCATAGTCAAGCACGTCACGAAAATGAAGTGAAGCCAAAGTAAGCACCATTAAAATGAAAATGTTCTCTGCTCATTTCAATGATTATCGTCGGGATTATTGGCACGTTTTTTGTAAGATAGATCTTTGTGACATGCAACATTTTCTTGCAACTTGGACAAAAATGAATAATTTTCTCGGGTATTTCCCCCTCTCAACGTCCAAAATTACGAAAACGGCCATCCATTTTGTTTTACTTTTATGTCATTAGTAACAAAAAACTGACAGTGCATGATTAAATATTGACTAAATATCTAATTTCAAACTGCGGCTGTTAAACTCATTATCGTTATCGCTCCACTGCAATTGACTTTAGGTGGAAGAGACACTAATTAGATTTGTTAAAATTTGAATTAGCGACTTTGAATTAGTTGGCCAGAATGGGAATTTTTGGGAGTCGAAAAAAGGTGTTATTTTTTCTTCTGGTTCTGGTCCCTTTAGTCCTTTTCCTCAATCGGAGACGTTTTAACGGAAATCGAGAACCGACTATCATTTTATTGTGGACCGGCTTGTTCAGCCCTCCCGGAGCAGCTTCAGTGTGGGATTGGATTCAAGGAGAGCCAGGAATGGCATTTAGATCAGAATGCTTCTGCAATGCCCCAGAGAATGATGTTGTGGTCACTTTGAACAGGAGTTTGTGGGATCAGGCGACGGCGATAGTGTTTCACGCGTCCGACTTCAACCGGCCGGATTTACCACCAACGCGTATACCTGAGCAGATATGGACGATTTTAGAACTCGAGCCACCATCAGGCATTGCTGGCCCTTCGCACAAGTTCCATGGTTTCTTTAACTGGACAATGACCTACCGGAGAGACGCAGACGTTTGGATTCCTTACGGGAGCTTCGTGGAGAATACGAGGATTATTCCTGAGACGGACATCGAAATGGAGGGTGGCTTATCGTTGGACCAGTGGATAGCAAACAAGAACGAAACAAAGCTGATTCTATGGGTAGCGTCGAATTGTGAAACGAAGTCCGGACGAGAAAGATTAGTGGAGAAATTGAAAAACCTTCCCCTTCCCATTGACATTGTTGGAAAGTGCGGTGAAAGTAAAAAGAAAATTTGTCGCGGCAGTGACAGGATAACGAAGCACTGTGACGAAGCAGCTTTCTGGGCACAGCTTGCAAGACAGTATAAATTCTACTTTGCCGCAGAAAATAGACTCTGCGAGGATTACGTTACGGAGAAGCTTTGGAGACCTCTTAGGCTCGGAATGGTGCCGGTGGTCTATGGAGATGCAGATTACTCCCAACTCGCCCCTCCAAGCTCCGTTATCAACGTGAAGGACTTCTCAGCTCCCAAGGAACTGGCTGACTTTCTTAAGGAGCTGGCGAACGACAACGAACGTTACAAAAGTTACTTCCTGTGGAGGTCAAGGTACCACGTCAAGTTTAATGATGACGAGGTCTACATAAGGGGATTTTGTTCATTGTGTGAGAAGGCGTTTCATTTCCGGAAGGATCAGTGGACACCGGCAAAGTCTAAGGTTTACTATAACTTTAGCCACCAGTGGAAATTTATTCTGGCTAGAAATGGACATCCGGAGCGGCCGGCCTGTGTGCGTCCACTGTATTAAAGCACGATCACGATATTAAACAACTTAACAGTTAATTAGTTAATTGCTAGCCATAGCCATGCCCATGCCTTAATTAATTTGTATTGAATGGGATTCTGAATTAAGTACTTGCATACGTATTTACTAAATCTAAGCGTCTAAAAAATATTGGATGGGTATTAAAGTGAATTCATTTATTATATGACCTTTTTATTGTGTAGCACGTCTTTTTTATGTGGCCACGTGTACAGACTTGTCCTTGCAGAAGGGATAAGCGTCTATTTTCCATTAGATGGGTATTTGTTTATTTTATAAGCAGACGAATGTCAGAATAAAGAAACAGTGTAATGAAACATCTTTGTGCACTGCACATTTTTTTACTAGTTTAGCACTCCATTGTTAATTGGAGTGGTGCATGAGAAAAAATCAAACTTTTTAGCCTGTAACTCTATACGTACTGTTTTGTACAATATGCAAATATCAGTGTGAGTGTGCATTAATAAATTGGCCATTCCCGAAAAATGACTCATCTATCTTAATCTCATGTAAAGTAAAGCCACTTTTTGAATTGTTAAATATTGCATTTAAATTCAATCTGGGAAGTAAATTGCAGCAGTTATTTAACTTATTTTGTATGATGAGCCATTATTTTGCTTTTTTTTACAACGGATGGAGCTGCCGAGATTCATTCATTTTTCAAGTTGCCAGTTTTTAAAATGAATTTGTCTTCCGTGTTGATTACTTTGTAATGTGAGTGCATAAGAAATAACAATAACGCTGAGTCACTCGCTCCCATCCATCTCATTCATTCATTTTTTTTATTTGTCATTGCCATTGTCATTAGAATCGTTAGAGCTCTGCCCTCTGTTAAAAAACTCATTTGAATATTTTTTTTAGGTTTGACATTTTTTACACATTTGTGTATTATATTGGTTATTTTCTCGAGTAAGATTTATGTACTTGCACTTTAAAAAATGATGGAACATGCAACTATAAAACCATTTTTTTGAACTGTATAAAATGCGTACAACAACCCACGTTTACTTAGGACTTTGTCTGTAAAAGTGAAGCCACTTCTGAGGATTTTAAGTCTGTTCTGTTAAATAAATGTTTACACAATGATTACTCATCATCATTATGATGATCATCAAAGCTTTTTTTCTCCAATTTTTCCCCTGATGATGCACGAGATGAATTGAAACTAATTTTTCCCGTTTGTCCTTTTTATTGCGGTTACCTAATTAATTAAAGTTACATAAAACGACCACATAAATCACTTTACTTATTTATGTGTCCACCAGCTCTTTTCCTGCTGTTAATGCCAAAGTGGAGATTCCAGACAGACTCGGCAGAAAAAGAAAAACTTTTATCGTGGAGGTGGACGTGAACGTAGATGCTTCAGCTTTTATTTGCTCATGCATTTTTTCAACGTAGTGTTGATTACATATCTACAAGAGAAAATGATAATTGTGCGTATTTTTTGCCGACCACATCAAATCTTTGTAGGCACTCTAAAAGTACATTACTTTTTCTGTGCCACTCAAATGGCCACATTTGGTGGACACAGTGAAAGAAAAGATGAATCAGTCTAAAAATAAAAAATCAAGCAGCACTCACACACATGAGGGATATGACATGACTGACTTTATAGTAGAGTAGTCTCAGAGTCTAAGTGAGAGTGAGACAGATGAAAAAAATACATTTTAGTATGTACCTAAATACGATGATGCGGTTATTATGATTGGATTTCCTTTTCTGGCCAGCCTGATTGGCGCTCCACAAAAAATGTTGATAATGCAGTATTAATTTTTGACGATGATGGAGATGAATAAGCCACTTGTGCAAAGTAAAAAGAGATGAGTTAATGAATCCATGAAACTGACTCTTCTGCTCACTGGAAAATAAAATTTCGTCGTGGCATCTCAATCTCGTCTCAACGTCAGTCCACTTCTCGTTCGCTCCTTCTCCTTCCTTGGCGTTTTTCAAGGCTTATCGTTCAAAGTTGAGTTAAGTAAAGCGGTTTGTTCGTATAGGTAATAATAAGAGTATTACGTTTACGTACACTACGATATGAAATGATAATGATAAGTGTAAATAAAGTCAACATTCGTTATTTGTGTGTGCACCAATTTTTAGGTATTAATATTGGAAAAGGTGTACTTTGATCAACATGCGCTTGTCTGCGTGTGTCCACAGTTCAATTCTCGATGCAATAGCAAAAGCAAAAGTGTGTATGACTCGTTCATGCACCCACATTTTTCAATTAGTTAAATACATAAATGCATACTTAGTTAGTTAGATGTTAATAGTAGAAAAATATTTTCTTTTCGATCACCTGGTCACTGCATGATTGCGATTGATTAGGTATTATATGACATTAAATTACTTACATGATAAGTAAGCCAAGCTGCAGTCAACTAACTGAAGTAGAGAGTGAAAAACAAAAAAGTGTTCCGCATGAAATGGTACACGCACGCAATTTTCATTCTCGTCTCATCATATTCACCAAAGAGAATTTTTATCTCTGCTTCATTCTCTTACGTTATTAACACTGCAATATTAATGCAACAAACTTAAATAAAATGTGTAAAGGATCAAAGCTCGAGACTTGAAGTATGTAAACTGAAGAAAAATATTTTTATGTAAGAAATGCATCAGTTGATGAAATGATTTTAAGTAGGTGATGATAAGCATACTCGTAACTTGGCTTACGTAGAGCTTAGGCTCACATTACATAAAATGGTACATTCGAGACCTGAGGCCATTTACAGTCAGTTATATAAGAAGCGGAGATTATTATTACTACCATTAAAGTAAAATGGTGCATAAAATTATTTTGTGGAGCAAGTTTAAAAATAGATGCACATTTGAGAAGCTCTGTTCATACAAATGATAAGACGCTTTTGTTTTGACGTTAAAGAGTGAATGGAGGTGGAGGTGGACGTGGAGGCGAGAGGAATATTTTTAGCTTCAACTTGAAGAGAACAATGAAACATTAAGATTAATAAATGTGTGCATTTTAATGGTGTCCTTCAAGGATAACCATTTTTGCTCCGCACGATGGCGATGGTGATAATATCGATAAGATGAAACATATTATGAAGATGAGATGAGTGGTGACGTACGCGACAGTAATGTACTTTATTAGCATGACCACATTTTTCCGGTTTTACCACATTCTTGAAATGAAATCAAATGACGTGAATTGATTCAAAGGAAAATAAAATGCACTGCACACATGATGAAAAGGTTTAAGAAAAACAGATAAGCTGGCTAAAAACTTTTCGTCGTCTCATCTCATCTGCACTTCCATTGCATGCAGCAGCAGCAATTAAGAAATGCTAAATTAAAGATGCAGCAGTTCCATTGATAGATTCAATGAAATAAAAATAATTATTTTTTTGAGCTGCCTAAGGAGGAAAAGATGTGTCAGTAATTATACCTATAATTATAATTGGCACGGATAAGACGCATGATAAATATGATAGAAAATAATATGCACATGCATTTAGTCAATATTAAATATTAGTACAAGCAATTTAAATTAAGATGGTTGAAACCCAATTAAAAGGAGATTAGAGAGAATCTTGTGTTACGTATGTACTTACACACACTATGCATAATATTTACTCAATTAATCAGTAGCTATACATAACATTAACGTCCTCGTCGTCATCATCTATTTAAAAATTAAAAATGCTTAACAAGCTCAAATAACATCCGCGTTACAAAACGTCCATAATTATTCATAAGATTGATAAGACACCGCAGAAAAGAAGGTTATCACATCATGGAGTATTTTTCGCTTAATTTCTCTATGATGTCATCACGAATCACCCAAAAACGTGGATTTTCTTTAGAATAGAATGGAAATTGGACCTGAGATGTTACAGAGTTCAAAAACAGTGGGGTCAAGTATTTAATGTCAGAGGTCACTTTATCAAATCACTGCTTATCATCGCATAACAAATAATAATGCACATATTTACAGGAGTTACGTTACTAACTGATCGATGCATGATAATCAGGGCTAATATTGTAGAAAATTGTTTTCCCCCAATTTTTCCAGTCTCGTAAGTCGCTTCTCAATTAAAAAAAAAGCGTGCACATTTTTCTCCAGAGCTAAGACTCGGCTTCACTGGAGAATTTCTGGAGTACATAGAGGCAGTGAAATTGATTTGTTTTTTCCATGAATCAAAAGCAGACTGAGTGCGTCAGTTGCGTTGTATGCCAGGCCAGGAGTGACTTGTTTCGCTCTAGGTGCCAAGTGCCAAATATGTATTGAATAACAAGTTGATATTTTTCGGTACAGAAAATAAATGGGAAATGTTCCATGAGTGAGCACATCATCAGATCATTCTTATCAATCATATTATTTTTCACATGATTCATTCCATTTACTTTCTTCCATTATTACACTAAACTAGACCAGTTACAGCAAAGCCACATTTTTTTTTCTTAGTTTATCGATTCGATTCTCCAGAACTGAATAAAATTATAATAAAATTCATAAATAAAAATGTTTTTCTATGTAGACTCAATTCTCCATCTTCCAGAAAACCCAGAAGAGCTCGAAATATTTTATTTATTTGTTTAGTTTCTTGACTTGTGCACGATTCAATTTATTTATTATAATTAGTTTTAGTTGGCTTAAAAGACTAGACCGGTCCAGGAAAAAAATCGGTTATCAAGGAGAAAAAGGAACAATGCACTTCCATTTCATTGAGGGTTTGGCTCGCGGCATGACATATTGTGGCATGGTGTCTGTATGAAAATCAAAATATTATTTTTCTAATAAGTAGGCCAAATATAAATTATTGCTTATCTGAAACACAATAATGCGTCTTATTTTCCTTTGTGCTAATAAACTCGTCTGTTCTCCACTGCAAGAATCTGAGAGGAGTGAACCATAAAAATGTGAAGCTTCTTTATTAGAAAAGTTACAAGGAACAACGATGATGTTGATCAAGCAGTCTTATTTAAGTTGCTGCATCGCATCCATTTATTTATTGGAGCACCAGTGGCAAGCAGCTGGATATCTTGAGCATTTTTTTTATTAAAGAATAAAAGAAAAAGTCGAGACTTCATTTGAGACTTGATGAAAAAGAATTATTTATACGATATGATAATATCATACATAGCAGAGTAGGAATTTATTATTAATGGTATTGAATTTAGTTTTATTATGGGCACGGACACAATTACATGTTCCTGGTTATCATCTCTCAGCCACTTCACTGATGCATGCTCCAAAGAAAACGTTGTTTGTTCATGTTGTTGCTGATGCTGGTGTATTTCCTTGCTTGAGGTTGAGTCAGGGGATGAATAAACTGAAAATGAAGTTGCTCAAGAAACTTTTTGCCTTGCCTTGCCTGGCTTATCGATAAGAATGGAAATGAAGTGAGTGAAGAAGCGAATAAATTTTCGCTCTGTTCGTTCACTTGTTTATTTATTTATTGTGGCACTGGCACTGGCCTGGCCACAAATAAATGCTACAATAATAAATACAATAGAAAATGCAAAATAACTTTAGCATAGCGCAAAAGAGAGAAACGAAGAAAAGCAAAACCAGTTGTGACATTATGCTCATGTAGAGGCTGTTGTGTACCAGTGTCCCATGATAAGTGCATCTTGGTGGTGAGCAAAACAAAACAACACACACATAAATATGCAAATTAGGACATGATGCGATATGATGCTATTTATTACTATCGCTCCTGCTAGTGAATTTAAATATCATCACTGACGCTTCTCGCTGGTCGGCTGGTCGAAAAGTGTGTCCAATTTCATAGTCATACATGATAGAGTGTTATTGGGTTGTGTCCACATTGTATTGTTGTGTCCATAGTCAGAATGTTGCAATCAAGTGGAAAACCGTCGAGTAAGTAGCAAAAGCAAAGCTGTAAAAAATTAAAAATGCCATCAATGATTCAATCATGTTAGTAATAAATGGCGGTGATGATGATGTATTGATGATTGATGGTGGTAAAGATTAGTCTAAAAATAGAGAGCGAAAAGCGAAACTAAATTCGAGTCATGAAATGTAAACAAATAAATAAACGAAAAGTGTGGAAAAACGTTTATTTATTGTTCCACATTCTCATGAGTGTCTCTATTCTCGATTCTCAAAATTTCCAAATGGGTTATATTCCATTACACCGCATCGCTGCTTACATACATTCAACAACATTATCATTACCATTTTAAATGTGTTCTTCTAGAAGTCGTGCATGATATGATAATGCTGATGATATGATGCGATAAGCAAGTTTGTCACTCAACTGGATACAATACAATAATTAACAAAAGCAGTGTAGAGTTCAAACTGTGGTATGGTCACATGTATCCACAAATCATTCTATCTTGAGACCAGAATAAAATATTTCTTTCATTTCTGGTTTTTTACTGGAAAAATTTCGAGTTGGTGTTTGTTGGTAGAAATGGGAACTCCTTGGTTTTCCTTATTGCTAGAAGAGAGAAAAAAAGTATTTTTATTGTTATGATTATTGTTATTGTACCGCATTCATTATTGTATAATTCCCTTTAAAAAAAGAGCTTCAAGAGTGACTCCTTATAAATACTATTTTATGTCGGTGCATAGGTAATCTAATACCACGTTTGTTTTCTTTAGTTTATTTATTTTTATTTATTCCAGTCTTGTGATCAAAGCATGGTTATCATTTTCATGATGTTGATGACGATGAGCATCAAAAGGAATATTTTTTTCACTCAATCCAACCTAACTTCAAAGTCTGGCAGCACACGAGTCTAATTTATTATTATGCATGGTCAGTAACTGGAACACGAAGGAAAAACAGATCCATAATATAATATAAATGCATACACAATTACAAAATGTGTGGTGATAAACAAGTTGAGATGAGATTGCTCAGTTGCCCATTTCTCCCCATTTTTCATCATGCTCAGCGATTTTCCGAGAATGTTGCAGCAACAGCAATAATAACAAGAAAAAATAATTTATTATGCAACAGAAACACAACACGAGCCGAAGCCGAATCCGAGAGAAAAATCAATCAGATGAACGTGGACGTGGAGTTGGTAGAGAAATGATGTTTGTTTTTCTCTGCATGGATGGATGTCTGCTGCTGCATATGAAATTATTTCATGGAATGAAATGAAACACGGTTATCGCACGATTATTACATACATAAACACAATGGCTATAAAGGTTTTGGTATAATTTAATACTGCTCAAAATTTGAAGGTTATCTTGAGTTTATCAGAAGAAAAAAAATATTACAATTTTTATGGCTCACCAGCATGAGCCATGCATCCTGCCAAATTTGGATAAGCCCAGCTGCCCCACAAATTAGGTGACAAACTGGAAACTCCTCTTTATTGTATTGGACATTTTTACAGCAAAAAATAATTTTCTCTGTAACTAGAAACTTGAAGGATTAGATCATCAATTTGTAAGTAGTTTTGATGCATTTAGGTAAATACACATAAAGGCATCGGCATCACGTCATCGTCATCATGCTCATGAACATTATCGTTTACCATCATCTTCGTGACTGTGACCACATTACGCTTTTACAACAAGACAAGTGGAACACCGAATTTTATTTATAAATGTGTACTTACATTTAATGTAATGTTCTGAAGAAAAAAGAAAATGTTTAAAAGCCGCTTTGCAAAAAAAATTATTTCTCCCTCAGCCGGTTCGTTCTGTTTTGCATTTTGTTATGTTATGTTATAATGTTGTTTGTGTGGACACAGAAGCAAGAAGTTTCACTTGTGCATTTTTCATAGAGATCACCTTCATCATTTCATTTTAGCATATGAGTTAGGCGAAGAGTGGAGTTGAACAGTTTTTGGAGAAGTCACATCTCATCTCCTTCGTCATTACGTTCACGTTACCACCAAACCAACACTTCCCTGAAATACAGTGTTTCAAACAAAGTCCAAGTAGCAGATATTTAGAGTCGGGAAAAAATGGACTCGACTTTGACTCCACTCTTTTCTGCTGGAAAGTTGGATTGGATGTGAATGTGGCCACAGCACACATTGCTGCTATAAAGTAGATATGTATACTAAAAAGAATGGAGATGTGAGGTGATGTGATATTTGGAAGCCTATCCTCCTCCACTTGACTCACTCTGAATCTTCTTCATTGCAAGAAAAAGTCTTTTGAATGTAGCCATTGCATCGCTATTGATATTATGAGATAGATGTTGCAAAGTCATAACAGCAATAGGAAAGAGGCTGAGTGAGCAAAAGCTAACCTAAAGCAAGCGAGTGAGGATTTGGTTAGTAATGGTAAAATGGTAATAGTGAAATGAATAAAAAGGAAGCGAGTTTCAAGCTGAAAGCTGTGGCTCTGATGTGAAGCTCTTCTATAGCTCCATGATATGAGATGAGAGTTGAGAACAAAGAACGGTCTGCTTTGGAAGAATCCATTTTTTCCTTTTCACTCACATTCACAATTCACAGTCACTTCTCTTGCTAGTTCGATTCGATGCAGCAGCACAACAGCAAGTAAGGCAAAAGGAAAGGCTTGTTCATAGTTTAGTGTTTAATAAAGGGGAAGTCGAGCTTTATAGAACATTGTACTATGTAAGTAACAGAGGGTTATCATCAGCAGAGAGCTGAGAGAAGAAAAGGACCTGCGTCTGCTTGCCTGCTGTCTGATGCTTTTTATAGGTATAACAATTTTATTATAAGCGAGTTTATACTGAAGACATATGATTTCTGGGTCCTATAATTATATCGGAAACGGTTATACCAGCTGATTTTTTTCCTTATAGTTTAGGAGCAGGAGAGAGTTTTTAGGGCCATTATTTTTTCGGAGAGTCAGCCAAACATTTCTATATACCATAAGAGAAAAGACTCTTATCTGACTCTACGCACACTTTGTATAATGTGCTTTTGTATGCATTTTCCTTCTCTTCATGTACATACATATTCCAATCCAGCAAAACAACTTTTGCCTATGCATTACCCACATGCAGTTTTCCTACCAAAACTACATTAGTTTTACAATACATAGAATAGAAGTGATGCACAAGAGTGAGCTAAGCAAGAGCGAGTCCCTTTTCCATACACATGGTTTTCTGCAATGTACAACAACATGTTAATACATGCAAGTTACTAACTACATAGTAGCAAAAGCAACTTGATATTCTCACACTAAATACAACAAAAATCCTTTGTTTCAACAGCAAGGGCAATGTAATAGTAGTGGCTTGCAATGGAAGAGTTAAAAACATACTGTTGCTTTTTCTCTTTTCGATATAGTCGATCTCGATGTTATGTATGTAAGAAGTAAAGTATTATTGAAAGTGCTTATCATCGTTTCCATAATGGTTATATGGTGCACACACACATAGAGGAGTGAGTCGCTGCTAACTCTAACCAGCACAGCAACCAGATTGCTTTTTTTCTATATGATGATGGTAAAGGGAAGAGCTTTTAGCTGTAATGATAAGCCCAGGAGCAGCACAGCAACAGCGAGAATGGGAGAGCGAAGTTGTTTTTCTTCATGAAGAATAAAGTGGTTCTTCCTTGTGCATCACACCGCCAGTACTGCAAAGGACTAGCACTTGGCAACATCACAGTCACAGTTCGTCACAGTCGCATCATCGACCGTTTCTTTCTCGTTTTTTTCTCTCGTTCGTTCATCGTTCATTTTCTCTCTTTACGTAAATACTTGCTTAACTTAACTCTACTAAATACTATCTGACAAAAGAACATTTTCACAGAACACAACAAACAAAGGAACACTCTGAAAGAAAACCAAAAACTTAAGTCTATTAAACTAACTGCAATTCTACAAATTAATCACAGTCATAAAAATAAGTTTTTTTAGTCACTTACAAATTTCCATTGAAAAAGTCAACTCAGTCAGTTATTACACTTTGCCATAAATAAGAAGAGTAGCTAATTATCAATTACGGATAAGTGAGTGCTTATCGACAAAGAAATTGTGACGTAGGTTCAATCGTCCGTGGTGACATTTGAGTAAAAACTGTCGGCTTGATTTTATTTTGGTCTGTCTTTGTCTTTGTACATGAATGACCTTGGCTGTGACTCTGTGAGAACTTAAGCCGGTTTTTGTGTCGTGTGGCCAAAAATAACAGTTTTGAAAGATAAGGGTGAAAATAAGAGCCGGATTTTTTTTCTGGATAAGCTAAAGAAAAATGATAGACGTGATAGATCCGTCGTCGTCGAGTAAATATGGTGACACTGCGGAGTCCTCCAGTGATCCCGGTGAGCCGCCATCCACGGCTTTATCTCAGACCGCTGTCACTGTAACCGCAACCGCCACATCCACACCCACCGCCTCCATTGACATCACCGATAACCATCTCACGAGATCGATAGCTACAGCTGCAAGACTTATCGCAAATGAAACGCAACTCAGAGCCCGCGGCAGGGGCCTCGCCTTGGAACTGGATGACGACGGCATCCCCATTGACGAGGATGTCGAGGAAGCCGAGGAAGTTGACGATGTTGAGGAAGTGGATCTAGACACATCATCCGCATTTCCGGCGGTGACTCACCCGGGACCGGGTTCACCCCTGAAGGCGAGTCTCCTCGACTATGTTTTGAGCGAGGTGGCTAGAAATTCAAGTGGCATGGATCTCGAGCACATGAATGTGCAAGTGGCACCCAGACGCATCTCGAGCCGGAAGTACGCCTTTAACCCCGAGGAATCGCAGGACTGTCCACCTCATCTGAGTGAGTACTTTGAACGGAATGTGATCGCAGTGTTGAACCGGTGTGACCCCATGACCTGGGGCAGGTGTCTCAGCTGTGGTAATCCACCGGCTGGAGACGTGGGCACCACCAATAATGAAGTGATAAGTTGTAATAATAATCATAAAAATGGTGGCAACGTGGTCACGGTCACAGCAGCGGGGTCTTCTGACGTGGACGTGGACACGCCAGTGCAAGTGTGGAATTATTACAATTACAAGAGTGACTATCGGACTAACGGTTATCTTGGTGGTAACGGTAATCAAGCTTATCAGTATCATAGTGAGCCCACGAGTCCCTTCCAGGCTTCTAGTGCGCCACCTCATCATCACCAGTTCTTTCCGGATGCTGCAACCGGAAGTGGAGAAAGGATGAGGTGTGGCAGTGACGACGGTGGAGGTGGAGCAAGTGGTGGCACTGGCAATGGAGTCGTGGCTACACAAAATGATCTCGAACAGAGCAATGCAGCCGGACAAACTAATATGATGGAGGACGAAGAAGTATTCACTTTTGATGTAAGTTCCTATTCCCTAACCAACAAATTATTATTTTTCCTGGAAACTCAAAGGTGACCTTTTTTCTAATAACTCAACTCGAGTCTTGAGTGTTCCATTCCGTTCCCGAAATGTCATATTTTTTATTCAGCAATACCCAGAGTCCCAAAAATGTCATTCCCCATTAATTTCTTGAAACGCGAGTAAAGTAAGAGGGAAGTGTTCCAAAGGGAGAAATTTGTTTCACTTACGAAAGAAGAAAATCATGGAGAAAAAAGTTTGTCTCCAGAGTTTTTTTCTTGTTTCGCTCTGCTCCAATTGGGATTCATGTGTCACTTTTTTCTCTTTTATAAGCTATGTATGTACATACTGCATCGTATCGTGTATCGCATCCGTTTCTCTCCGTTTTTTGATTAATAATGCTGGAGAGAAAAATACCCTCGGTTCTGCTGGAGAAAAATGGTGTTGTGCTTGTAGCGCACGCACGAACCGAAAATCTAATGTGGTGTAATGCAATGCAATGTAATGTAATATATTTATGGAAAGTTGATCGGAAATAATTTCTTCTCCAGCAGCAATTTTTTTTTCTGGAGAAGAGAAAAGAAAAATAGAAATAAAATTGTATTCTCTGGAGAAAGTGTTGCAGTTAGTTAGTTCATTTATAGGTAAAGTGGGGGATATTAGGAGCAGCGGCAGAAAGACCTTCTTCTTCAAACGTATCGATCTTCTTCTCCAGTTTTCTCCAGGAAAACATTATCTTCCTGTCTGTTTTGATTTAGTGCGCTTTCCCCTCAATATGGGGTATAGCATGTTTTTTTCTCTCCAGTTTCTCCAGTTAGTCAAGTAAAGGGGAAATGGAGTCTGAGTCTGCAACTAGAGGAGAATTGTTCGATTTTGCTTCTCCAGGTTTTTTTTTCTCCTTTCTTCTCCAAAAGTTTCGCTTGATCGCATTAAATTATTGTTATTATATTTTATATACTGTATTGGAGAATTTTTCACTGCGAAAAGAAATCTGGAGCCGGGATGGATGTGGAAATAGAAAATTGAATGTTGTTAGGTTTTTGTTTTCCAATTCGATTTTTTTCCATTTCTCCAGCTGAAAGTTCAGTCACTGTTTACTCTGTATTATTTTGCCGTTGCTCCTTTTCCGAACTGGAGAAACTGTATAAAGCTCCATTTGGGGATTGGATTTTTTTCTTCGGTTCTTCTCTTTTGTTTGTTTGCTTGCTGGAGAAAAGAACTGAATCTAATGATACAATTTTCTCCAGTAGCCCCAGCGGTACACTCTAGAAGTCTAAGACGGTAAAAGTGAAGTGAGTGGAAACGGAAATTCCAGAACAATTTTTCCAGGGCTGAGATGAAATAAAAAATGTGTTGGGATTTTGGGAGGAGTTGGACGTTCGTTGGATGGAGCTGGAATCTGAAGTTGTTTGGAGTTCGAACTGAGTTTGTGAACCCTGCATAACTTTCCATTCTGTTTACTCTTTTACCGCAAGCAAGCAAAAGAAAGCATCCAGCAAACAATTTTATTTTTCTCTCCAGCAACACATGTATTTTGGTAAAATGGAAAACTTCTCCAGGAGAAGTGAGTATTTGTACCCTAAATAGATAGAAGGTTATCCAGAAAAGAGCAGAAAATGGCTGGTTTCGTGCATTTTTTATTTTTCTCTGTTTTCGACTTCGGCATCTTTTTTACCTTTTTTCTCTACTTTCTCCAGCGACACGAAGCCAAGGCTATGTAAGTATATAGATACAGAAGAAAACGCCGTTGCTGCCTGGAAAAAATCTAATGTCGTCAGCATCAAATTGAAGCTTTTTTCTCTTTCTCCCTGCTGAATGTCACATTGCCTTTTTTCCAGGATTCTTCTCCAGGAGTTTTTTTCATCGGTTTGATGAGCACACAAAAATGCTTCTTCGGTTTTTCCAGTTTTTCTCCAGCACTCGGGAGACTATTGCATTATATAAATAGATTGGTTGCTTTATGAATGGAATGGAGATACTATTTGTCATATTTCTCCAGGGACATCCAGAGGCTGGAAAAATATGGATGCACATGACATTTTTTCTTTGAGGAAGAGCAATTTTTGTTCCTGGTTGATGTTCATACTCGCTCACTCACTCATCTGATAAGCACACGATAGACATATCTGCATAACGTATGTTATGTGTGCACTTAAAGGTATTGTTGGTAGATACGTGCTCAGTGGAGCATTTTGCAACATTTTCATTTCAAGACTTGAGTTTAGTTGAGGATGAAAATGAATTGTGAATGGGATTTTATTTAATTCCGCAAAAAGCTTGTCGCCATCCTCGTCATCATTGGAGTAGTACAGTAATAGTATAGTTGTAGCGTTATTATCATCGCTTATCGATTCAGGTTATCCTTGTAAAGTTGTTACATGGAAAATGCGTTTACTCAAGTGAAGTCAGTTGAGCATTGAGCGCTGCTCTCGCATTTTTTAATCTCCATCTACATTCACATTCAGTCGAGCATTTATTAACAAGCAAAGGCAGAAATTGTTAATAAATTGGTCACTGGTCATCACACTACAGTGTCATCGTCACCAGCTTATCGAACATTGTAGCAAAACGTTACATGTACATAATTTGTAATTATTGTAACTCGCTCAGTGAAGTACGTGGCCTTCCAATGATTTCCAATTGTGGAAATAATTTTTGTGTGTGAGTCATTCACTCATCTCAGTCTCAGAGAGTGGTTATCATTTCGTATAATAAAAGCGATAAGCCCTGAATCAGGAAAGAGAAGCGCAAGCTTATTCAAATAAAAATAACGTTTGGTTCATCGTTGGTTTATTGCATGGTCGGTCGGTGTCACTGAATGATAAGCGCTTTTGCTTATACAAGACGAGATAAGCTAAATCAATAGAGAAGAGAAATATGCGGAATTTGTGGATTATTAATATACGTTATGTGTCCACATGGGAGCATAAAGCATGAAAGTGCACACACACTCGATAAAAAAACGAGTACGCAACGTCACAGTAATAAAAGATGAGAATTCTTGGAAAAAGTTAAAAACAAAAATGACTCAAGTTGAATTCATAAAGGTTGCATATACATTTTCAGTTTTTTTTCAATGTGTCAGTCATGTGACATGACCATATAAAAATTGTACGTAAACAAAGCATAAAATGCATTAAAATGGACTTTTAATTGTGTTTTGGTTTTGTTTACTACAATTTATACTGACTGTGAAATGCACTAGCACTAGCAACTAGCGCACGTACACTGCATTGATATTTTACAGTAATAGCGCTAATTAGGACTCAAATTAAAAGTAGGTATTATTTATATGCTCAAGTTATTGCTTTGACGCAAATCCCATTGTTTGTGTGCAGAGCGTTTTAGAGTGTCAGGTTTTGAAAAACACGATTTTCCATCTATTTTCAGCCATAACACTTAAATTGTTTATTTAGTTTTAGTTCACGATGATAACGATGTGTGCATTTCGGATTATGCCTCGATAATTAAATTTGTCCTGACTTTGATTTGACTCACTGCAGTATTGTAATGCAAACGTGCCATTTAACTTAACGACCGTTTTATTCCACTTTGAAGAGCCATAAAGATTAACTTGACATACAATTATGAAATGTAAAACGATTCCTTTCCTTCCAGCAACAAAACAAAGGCGAATTTTCGCTTCAAGAGCAAAAGCAAAAAGGAAAAGACAAAAGCCTCCATTTCTTCTCATTGTCATCCACATTTTAATTGGTCAATTTTCATTTCACAGGCAATTATTATTAAATTAAAATAAATTACCCCTGCAGTTTGGCATTCGCGTTATCCATGTACGTAATGTGTGGCAAAACAGTAATTACCTTATGAATACAGTTTAGTTATTATTATATTGTTTGCATTGTAGGAAATGAATTATTTCCTTTTTTCATATTAACTATTAACTTCCGTTAGCAAAACTTCCAAAGTTTCTTTTATTCTCATTGGGTTGGAATGACTTTGCCTTTTTAAACCTCGGCACGTGTATAATTGTATCTACACTTTTGTTGCAAGTGATGAAAATTTTTCTTTCAAATCGCTCAGTATTACAAATTAGTTATGGTTAATGTTATTAGTGGTTATCTTTTACATGAATTTTTTTTCTGGTTGACCATCACATCGTCACAATCGGACATGTACGTAGGTACATCAATCATAATTGTAAACCTCGTTGCATGCATTACTCTCATGCCAATGCCTCATGCAATGACTTAAAGTGCTTATCAGTTAATTATTGGGCACATATTCCTACGGTATGTTGAACTAAAACGTTTTAGGTCTTTGCTCCATAAATAACTAAATATTTTGCTTCGTTTCATCCAATTTTACTCACAACAAAAAATATTTGTTAATTTTCAATTAAATGAATAAAGTGATCACGGTTTGAAGGGAAACATGACGTTGGCATGAGGTTGGCAATTTTGATTGGTGACATTTAAAAGCCCCAGGTTTTTCTGAAGAGTTCACAGGGTACAAAACAACCCAAGCTGAGGAGACTGATTAACTATGAAGAAAAGCAAAACAACTATTAAAATTAATGGGCACAAATCCAATTTAATAGATACCTACTACATAATATGTAGGTATCGAAAGAACGCTATTTGCATTTTTAACCATTTTATGGTCACGATGACAGATAAGTTCGTACAAAAGGTGCTGCCAATGTCCTCGTTCTCGCCCAAACAAAATTATTTCCACCCCTTAGCCCAAAGTTAAAACTTATCAGACCCATCATTGCCCATGTCTGTTTGTGTGCACGGCACAACAAGCAAATTATTATGATTGACATTTTGATTCTGTGAATAAAAGCTGGCTAAAAAATTCTATATTTCAAAAAAGTTGTTTACAAACCGTCTGAATTGTGAACAAGGAAGGATTTTCTTTTCTGAGAAAAATATTGAAAAAAAATAATGATTTGCTACCGACGGATGGTGCGACATCGCATGATGATAATGATAAGCATCATCTCGCCGGAGAAACGCTATAAAAGTTCAGTTAAGTTTGGTTTGAAAGTGGGCTGTACTTTACCATTTACCACCTCCGAAAGACATTTCAGCAGTGACGGTGTCATTGGGTACGAAACAATTATCTACAATTTCAAATCGGTGATGTGAGCGAAGAGGACTATAGTAAAAAGGTCGCTCCTCTTTTAGCAAAATTTTGTTTATGTTGATAGTTATAGCATCAACTTATTTTAACCGCATGCAGCTGCTGCTGCTGCTTCCACTTGAAGAATTTCAACTTTTGAAACTCTGTCATACTTTTACTCATGATCGACCGACCGACGGATGAATAATGCAAATTGGCTTGTTTTGCTTGTAATTTGTAATACATTACTACACCACTACTACATTATTTGTATTTATGTATGTGGCTGTAAATTATTCATGACACGAAAAGAAACAAAATTCATAAGCAAAAGAAGACGAGCTTCGAGCAGAGCTACATAAATATACAAGATAAATCTGCGTGTGTGTGTGGCACATGATACTGATACTGATTACCAAAAAAAAGGATTATTCTACATAAATACATTTTCGATTTTTTTCGAACTCAATTTTGTTTTGCAAAACTCTATTGCTCAAACTCACGCTACTGGTAAAAAAAAGTGTTTAGAAAGAAACTGAAGTCTTGTACTGTTTGTATGTAGGTACAAAGCGGAATTTGTGCAAAAAATGTGAAAAGTGGAGGAAGTCGAGTTTGAACTCAGTTTGGGAATAATAATTTGAAAAAAAGGTGAACATGCAGAGTAGAGACGGTGTGAGTTGAATTGAAACATGACAAGGAACAACATCATAGATGTAGTATTTACTTGAAGACGTGTAATGCAGTCTGAACACGAATTTTACCTTCTCGTTTTCGGTTTGTTTCCATTTTGTACCCAATGAACTCCCAGAGAGAGCACAGGAGTATAAAAGATAAGCAGCAGGAGGAGGAACAGAGAAAAGTAGACAAAAACAAGATTACAGGCTGCGATATTAAAATGACTTCCTTTTTCCTCTTTTTCGTGGCCTCTTTTGCTTGGGAACACGAATAATAATAATCATTTCGAGGCAATAATAATAATGTGTGTCATCCCCATGCAAAAAAGTAATTTCCGCCCCGCCTGATTAATTAGTGTTTTGATGTCTTCATTTCTCTGGGTTCGCTTTCTCTACAGCAGTAGCTTGAAATAGAAAATGAGCTCCAGATTTCCAAATACAAATATGTTGAGTTACACAGAGTTTGGCTAAAAGAAGCCAAAATGTTTTTGGTGAAAGTGGAAATGAAAAAACTCTGGTTTGACTTTAGCTCTGGTTTTTTGCTTTAGCTTTTAGTGTTTTGCACGTGTTTGCAAAAAAAGTGTGTTCCACTTTCAGTTCCAGGAAAACATAATCATCTTGTTCTTTTTTCGTGCGTATGTAATGCTGATGCTGACTGAATGAGTAAATGTCCTGTCAGGATGTCATAATGTCATTGTACATTTCTAAGTTTTTTCTGTCATTCTTCATGTTCATTCAATCATTTTCTCCTAACACTCTCTCGCTACTATTTACTAAAATGTACCTAATGTCATTGTCAGTCTTTAGAAGCTGAAGTCGATTAGGTGAGATTTTTATTTTTCGTTGAGTAGAGCGGAGCAAAAGAAAATAACTGAGATGAGAGAAAAACGAACCAATCAAAAAATCTCATTTTCAGCCATTTTCACTTCATTCACTTTGACATTCTTTGCTCTTTCTTTTTCTACGGTTTCGTTTCTAATCAAGTTGAGAAACTGAGAATAGTAAAGTGAGTCAGTGGTAGTTGACACATTATAATAAATACCAGCAGCTAGAATGCCATCATTATCATTATGTATCAGCATTATGTGACATCTTCAAAGGGATCTCATCTCACTCAAAGTTGAAGTGTAAAAAGTGTCAGTCACAGTTGATAAGCAAAAGCACTGAAGAAGACGCGGTGGATGATGAGATGATGTCTTGATGACAGCCGAACACTTACAAAGAAAACAATTAACTTTTGCTCTGGCTATGCTCCATTAAAAATACATTCTTTAACAACACGTGCCTGAGAAAGTTCCCATTTTGCCAGATTTTTTTTGGGTTAGCTGAACTCGAATTTTAATTTTAAAGTGTTTTATACTTTATGAATCATTAATTTGAGCGGGGAATTTTTTGGAGATTTTTCTTTCAGATTTCCATTATTGTATGACCTTTTCACGAAAATGCAAATTTTTCTTCATTGTGGTTTTGTTATTGGTTATTGCGGTGACACACGTGACGTTTTTTGTGTCCATGTCCGCCTCCACAAAATTGTGTCTTTTACAAAATCATTTGGCTTCTTTATTTTTGTCTCAGGGAAAAATCCCTAAATCATTCAAAGTCATTTCAAATCGTAGCGTCACATCACAGCCGCAGCGATATGGTCAATGGTGCAAATCATAATCATAACCGTCAGCGTGATTATGATTGTACAGTACATTACGTTACGTTATAATTTTGCCACTTTTCGCTCATTTGCATATTATTATAATATCTTGTACTGTGTTCTGTAGCCACACTTGACATGACATGAATTTTTAGACAAGTTTCGTTGAAATAAAAAACGACAATGGATTTCCAATTCACATTCTTTTTCACTGTCTCTTCTTCAGAAGAGATACATTATAGCGATAGATAGAAAATCCTTCACATTTTTTTGCTAGGCTCACCGAACTTTATCTGTGTGAGGTGAGGGAACTGCTACATACATTACATCGATAGCATTTAAAGGGTATTGCAAAGTGAAGTGAATGATGATGATTGATGACTCATTATTTTAACTAATGTAGGTAAGGTAAAAAATATTCTTGGAGTGGAGCAGAAGATCGTGTGATGTTGTTGTGTGTAACATTTTTTATTTACCTTGTCCACAGTCTAGTGCTTATAGAGTTTTGTCTGTGGAACAATGTAGAAAAAGGAAGCAGGCTTTCTGGTCAACTGACGATGAACTGTAAAGTAATAAAAAATTAAATCTGTGCCGTATAAAAATGTGAGCATTTTACATATCGTTAACTGTACACTTATTCGTATTGACGGTTAACTTTTAACGGCTGCACGGTTCAGGCTCATTGACCACGAACTCTGAAAAGCGTCTGCTGCTGTTGAAGTGAACACGAAGGAAAAAAATGAAAGTGATTCTGACTCTAACAGACTGAATCTATAATGAAATGAAACAATTTCCAATCTTATTATTTGCATTCAATTCTATTCTGTGTGGCCGGTGGCCACTCACATTTTTATTGTGTGCACATGGGCTATAAAAATTATTTTTCTAGTATGCAAATTGAAATGGAAGAGATGAGGTTCATTCGGGTCACAGGATACATAAATAATGTAACTGTACACACACCTTGCCTATAGCTGGGCCTTATTGTTGATAGTTATCAATTTTTTCCAAAACTTTTTACATGCTTTGTTGCATTTCATCCTTCATGTTTCGTTTTGCTTTGCATTTTTACGCTTTTCTTTAAAATGGCTAATTAAATTTAATTACTACATTGTAAATACAATACTAAGCCTAAAAAGGATACAATTACTATAATTAGTTAACTGTTTAATTAATTAGTGATTAGTGAATTATAATACAATTGTTTTGTTCTGTGTGTGTAATTATCTAGGCGCGGCTGCTGTCTGAAGCGTTCTTATCGTCGGGTCGGGTGGATCACACGATCCAGCTAATGGCTTACCACCCAGATTACCTGGAGATCTTCTTGAGAACGCACCATTTCCTTATGCGTGGCGATGGACCACTTCCCTACAACTTCAGAAATTATATTGCGATCATGGTAAGCGACAAACTCCTTTTCTTTTGACTTACATTACAAATCCAGATCCATGCTTATCAGAATCATGATCCGTTATGTTACCGTTATCATTATCATGAGCCAGCGTGTCACATACAGAGAGACACACACGCGTGTCAACGTGTGCTACGTTACGTTACGTTACGCTGCTGTGCACAAACAAATGTCTCGAAGTTGAATCATGTTACCTCGATAAGAGCGAGACATCGACAAAGGATTTGAGTTGAATTGAGACTTCGAGACGAATCGAGAGTTCGTGGCCGTTCATTTCACATTTTTTGTCCACATTAACATTGCCAATTTGTGCCGTGTAGTTGATCGAGTCTTTTGAAGAGAAAAAACTAACTTACATAAAATGAAATGCAAATTTTTTTCAATTTATATTGTATTGTAAAGCAAGGCAGGACAATCAATCAAAAGTTTTTTCTCTGTCTAGTCTGCATTTATCTCCATAATATTTTCGACTCAAGCCAATTCCTTTTTGTTTGTCTGGTTCTGGTTCTGGCTGGCAATTAGGCTTTTAGATTTCAACTTTATTTACTGATGCAAGCATTTTAACCAAACTTTAACTTAACTCACACTTAAAAAACTGAGCTGAGCGTCACGTGGATTTGCACAACCTTCTCGTTTCGTCCGTCATCAAAATAAATATTTAATCTTGATCTGAGCTGAGATGAAATGATAAAGTTGTGCGTACGTAAATATGACTTTGAAGCCATTTTCGTTAAAAGCTGATGGAAGCTATGAAGTTGAAGTCATTGAATTTTTGCTGCTTTTTGTTCAATATTTTTCTGTCTGAATTCATATTTATAATTGCATGGAAAAGAATTAATGAATGGATGGTAATGATAATAAAATGAAATGAATGAATTTTTTTAGATAATTAAAAAATGTGTGATTACAAATTGCACCTGACTGACTGACTTCGCATAAAAAATGATGCAAAGTTTTTCAATCTCTTTTTTCAAGGATAGTTAATATTTTTGGCTTGGTCCTCGGTCGGATGGTTACAAAAGCAAAAAAGTTAACTGAAGGAAATATCTTAAATAAAATGGTGTGTGTGAGTGTGCAAGATTACAGTTTTTGATTGAGTAGGGCAATGAAATAGTTAAATTTAATTGGGATTAAATTGGTGGAGATTTCTTGGCCATGGTGTGATTTTTAGTTTTAATTGTCCATTAGATTTTTTTTTTAAAGTGCGTGCGTGTAGAAAATCATTATAGATTTGAATAAATCTGCGAGATGAGATTGCAGCTTTTATTTTTGAATTATCTGAAAATTTAAATGAATTCTTATTGTGTCCATTTTCATTTCACTTAGATTGTTGCACTCACCTTCAATTAACTCAGCTACTAAACTGAGGCAGGCATTATTAACATTTATTCACCATTATTTATCAAATCATTACATTACCATTATGATCACTCACTCACTTGCGATGTTTATCATCCCCATTATCATTACTTTTTATTGTGGTCGAAAAAATTGTAATTGTTAAAATCTTGGTCATTGTCACCGCGTCACCAACGCCATACGCCGTGTGTCATTGATTTGAATGAGTGAGTTGAAGTTGCAATTTTGATTCAGATTTTCATCTCTAGCGAGTGAGATTTTTTTGACCACAGGCAAGGCAAATTCATTATCTTGATCAACATGGAATTGCGCTTATCTTTCAAAGTTCTAAACTTTCGATTTTCTTTTTCTCCTTTGTGGTAAGAGTAACGATGTTACAATCATCATAATGTAAAATGTAACAGAAAACTGACTCACCTTTTTCTTAATGACTTTCATTATTCATGTAGTATTTTGTTTAGCCAGCCGGAATATTTTTTCCATTGCAAATGTTGAAGTGAAGAAAAATTGCAAATTGCTTTTGGTTGTTCATTTGCATCAAATTGTCTACTCTACTATACAATACATACCTAAATTGAAACAATGACCGATAAGCCAATTGTAGGTGCATACACATTACCTTCGTAAAGATAACCAACTTTAGATTAAGATACTTAAACTAATGATGTGGCCAAGTGAAAAAATGAATCACGTGAGCCAAAAATGAAAAACAAGTGAGCAGAATCAGAAGCATTTCATATTTTTCCGAATCAACCTTATCAACTTACCTGAGTGCGTGTGGCACCGCACATTATCTTATAATATAACAATGTTACAAATCTTAACAAATGTGGTCACTGGTCACATTTTTTTGAAAAAAGGGTGCAGTCAGTGCAGCAGTGTAAGTTAAATATAACGCAGCAAGCAAGTGGTGCAAGTTTATTTAAAAGTAGGCACATAAATTAAAGTAAATAAAAATGAATGTGGACAAGTAGTGGACACAAAGAATTTTTTGTTCAAGTTGATGAGGCAAGTTGGTATTTTAGAGAGAATTAAGATTACCTAGATGGAAAATGGAGATATTAAATATTGTGTCATGCCATAATATCTTGCGAGTTGAACGCCAGCTTCAGCTACTGCTTGCTACTACTGTTGTAATGTAGCTATATGCTGGCAGCGCCATAAATAACCTCGCTTTGACAATAATTTAATATGAGGACAAAGTGAAAAGGACAAGAGAAATTTTCCACGTTGCGTTTCAGTTTGAAATTGCAATCACGAAGAAATGAGTAAACAAATTAATTATTAAGAGGTGAAAATAATTAAACTCGTTCTATGTGTGTAATCGATTATCACGAAAAAGGCTTTAGAATCAACAAAACCGCAACAACCTATCAAAATTTCATGGCTGAAACTGAAGCTTTTTAGCTTTTGTATTGAAAAAGGTCACGCACGCGAATGAGTCAAACGATGATGTTATTGCAACTGCATTTAAAAACAAAATAAATAGCAAAGTTGAATTTTTTTGTAAAAAATGAAAAAAAAATATATTTTTGACACTTGCCAAATTGGCCAAAAAAGCGACACTTCCTGCATTTCGGTAAAAAAATTGCAATGGATTATCTTGTTTATGAAGGGTGACAATTTTTTTGACAGACGCAAGAAAATGTCACATTTTTTGTTTAGAGCAAAAAAAAAATTGAAATATGGACAAGATTTTAAGTAAGCTGACTGATATGTTAACCCTTGTTTTTGTTGCTTTTGATTATGTAGCAACATGCCGTTTATGGTAATGAAACGATTCTAAACGATAACCATCAAAAGAAGAAAATCTTCTTAGAGAGAGAGAAAAAATGTCGTTTTTTTTCTTTCCACTCTCTTTTCTAGATGCGCTTATCGGTAAAGTTTGTCCCGTTTCTTGCCATTTTCTGCGTTGTTTTCAAAAATATTCAAATTAATTAAGTTTTATAGAACTACAAAAAGAATGCGACAATCAGAGAATCTCCTTTTGTTGAACGTTATATATCACGTCGTAGGGAAACTTCAAACTGCTGTGGTGTGTCAAGTGACTACACCTCGACATTTGTAGTCAGGTCAAGCAATAGACTGACTCGAAGTTGTCTCATTCTCCTATTTTGCATCGCTAATCTGTAGCGAGTTTCATTTTGATGAAGTCAGCAGGGAGTCAAGTTAATAGAAAAATGCATCTAACTAGCGTACATGGAGCACTTGCCGTTTATTCTGATGACCGTTGATTTGATGGATCCTGTTATAATGAAAACCTGATTTTTTTCAAAAATTATTTATGGACGCTATTTTGTTTTTATGGGGGCTAGATAATAAATAATTTTTTTGATGTGAATGAAGTAAAGTGACCGACTGACGGATTGAATTATTGGATTGGCCTTGGCATTCGAATCACTTTGATTTTTCTTTCCTTCCTCTGATGATTATCAAAAATGGGCGATTTTAGTGCAATAATTGATAAGTCCGTGTGTACTCTGTATTCAGGAGGGTGTCCAAAAATGATGTGATGATAATCACCTGTGGTCTTTTTATTGATCAGGTTTATCGCTCATTATTTTTAAATTTGGTGAAAAAATTAATTACCATATTTTTATCTGTGATACTTTATATGAACCAAAAACACAAAAATGGATCAGAGCAGTGAACATCTGCATCGGTCATTTTTAATAAGAAACGAAAGATTTTAAAAATACCTACGCACAGGTGTCTATCATGAAAGAAAAGTAGCAAGCAGCAGCAGCAGGTTATCACACTCACATAATAAAATTAGAATGGTTTGCAGGTGTTCATGTTATCATTTGCTCATTTCATTCATATTTTCCTGCTGCTCTACTTGAAACATATTTTTTAAGAAAGAAAAAAATGATTCTGACTTGGTTTGACATTTCCAAAAATGAATTAATGGCATAATTACAGTGTGCGTACAGTGTGTAAGATAAGACACTGGGGCTTATCTTTTGAAACGAAATGAGAAAAAGATTGACTGCATCCGCCGAAACTGGTTTTGTAAAAATCATTATTTTTCGGCGGCCATGGTGGTCAAAAATACTTCATATTTGATTTTATTACAGGCACAGAAATAAAAGTAAAAAATACAACGAAATGATTGAAAACGCACAGAGCTGATGGTGAGTTCAGTAGCGGCCTGCAGTAGCAAAATGCGCCTTTGATTATCTTTTGAATACAGATATGAGCAGTAAAAGAATTTCAAAACGATTATTTTAGATTTTTTTCCTGAAATAAAATTATATCGTTTGTTTTGAAGTAACTGCCTGAACTGAACTGGTTTTGTTGACTCTTCCCTCAGAACAAGTAGAGATTCACTTGAAAAATATAATTGGTTTATTTTGAAAAATCTTTTTATGAGCACGCCACGCCACACCAGCAAATAAAAAGCAAGGAAGAAAAATTGGTTACATGAAAATTCGAAAATAACATTATTTCTGAGAGAAAAAATCTGAATTGTTATTTTACAATAATCAAAAATAATTATTTAGGCAAGTAACAACTATTTAAGGATCTGTGTGTACCTTAGGTTAGTGATTTGTGGTAACAGAATGAAAATCCTTCTTAATTTATTAATTTTGAAGGCAGAACAATTAAAACTGATTTTCAGTGTATCATACTTAAACAAAATTGAAATTCACAATCTTGTAAAAATTCTCAGAAAATGAGTAATCAAATCCTTAAAATAGCTACACTTGAGAAAATGCTTATCATTAAATTATTTGGATACACTCGACTCGATACACCTACACTTCGTTATCATATCATTAGTGTGGCCACATCATCAAGAAATATTTATTTTTCGACAGTCAGACCAAAATAAAGCTATTTGCTAAAAAAAGATGCAGCACACTCCAAAAGGTGTAAAGTGTGTATGAGTGCGTAGATAGGCTTATCTTCGGAGAAACACAATATTCATAATTGGTGCGTTATTTTCCAGGTCGTTAAATTTTACACGAAAAAAAAAATTTTTTTTCCTGTTTTTCTTTGCACAAAAATAAAAAATTTACTCTGTATTTGTAAACGTGTAACAGTAATAATGTTTGTGTTGCAATGGGCTCGGGCTTATCCATTTGAAACGTAAACTTGATAAGGTTAATGAGTACACGCATTTAATTATAAAGTTTACATGGTGCGATTTCATTTCATGTTGTAATGTAATGTGAGAGACTACTAACAAAAAATGGTTCCTTAAAAAGGCATAATGATGATGATAACCTGCAGCTTATCTGTAGATATTCAGCTAAACATAGCGCAACGAAAAATAATTTCTACAAATCTTCTGTGTGATGAGCCATTGAATAGGCTGTGTTATTTGAGCACTCCAATTCTTATCATTAAGCCATTATTTGTATTTAAAGTTAACATTTTTAGCTGCCTTAGATTAAGATTGCCTTATTTGGTACTGTAAATTGTAAGCAGAGATTGCAATGTTCACGAGCAACATCAAAAAATACCCTGAAGAGGCAAAAACGGAAGTTTAGATTTTCGTGAAAAAGAACAATTTTACTCTACAATCATAACATAATCACATAGTTAAGCAAACTTCAACCAATTTGTGTACGCTTTTTTCATGTGGACACAAAATGCCAATTTTTAGTTTCCTTTTTAATGTGTGTCCATAAAAAGTAAAGTAGGAAATTATTTTCTCGTTTAAAATGTAGTAATCATGAAAAGCATTCTTTTTCCTCTTTTCTCTCACATTTTCACAAATTGATAAGTTTCGAGCGAGCAAACTCAACTAAAAAATATAATATTGCCTTGAATTTTCTCTGGTTTGTACTTTACATTTTACCTTATCATTTACCACCACCATAATTATTTTTAGAGCGTTCTAGCACACGAAGTAAAACTTAAAAAAGAGAAAAAAAAGTTTTTTCAATGTTATTTCAATGCAGTGTGTAATTTAAACTTTATTTTTATTTTGTTCAAACAATTTTGTTCTTTTTTCAAAATAATTCTATTGTCTCCAACTCCCAACCCAGCCCCGTACATCCCTCTACATTCTGAACTGAGTGATTGTTTTTTGCCTGCCCTGCAAAAATAAAAATTATACTCGGATTATTTAGATAATGACTTTTGGGTTTATTGTTTGAATGTTAGTGATGCTGCTGGGGCTGGTTTCAGTTTTGCCTTTGATTGGTTGGTTGGTTGAGGTGTTGCTGGGTACGAAACACTTAAAAATCTACGCTACGTTAGATTGTGCTACACCCCCGTTGCATTTTTCTACAGTTCATTGTAATGTAGTAATGCAACAGGATATACGTAGGTAGTAGTACTTGATGAAGATAATAACCCTTAGAGAGTTACTAGAGTTAAGTTCGAGTTGTTAAGTTTAAACGCATGTATAGGATGTGGTCATTATTATTATTACTCCACTCGTCGTCGTCGTCGTGTTTCTCAATTTAAGTGTACACACATACAAGAATAGGAATGTGATGTGATGTGAGGAAGGCGAAGTCCGGTGAAAAGTTTGTATAGCAAGAGCTATAATTATTTTGCCATCATTATCCAATTGCTTGGATGGATGGAATGGATGGATGGACGCGCACGGATGAAAAAACGGATGGCCCAGAGCTGTAGGTCATCATCGGAGTGTAATGTCCTTTGGGTTGAAATGAGAGTCTTATCGTTAAAGCGAATCACGCTATTTGCGATAGTCATTGCAATAATACATATCTACCGTGTGTCCACATCCACATTGCGAATAATTGCGAAAATGTTAGGCTTAGGCATGGCATAGGTGCCAATTTTAAGGCGGACGTGGACACAGAAACAACGAGGATTATTTGTAGAAAAGAACATGGACACAATGTAAATTGCAGAAAATTATGGAGAAGTGATTATCCATAAATTACAGGCTTCGGTTTCCGCAAAAAGTGTTCGCAATTTGCAAAAAAAATATTGAGCGTTTCACAAAATTTGTGTTTGTACCCAATGACACGATCGTATTTGACATGACACGATAAATTAGCTGTGTTGTAATCATTGTAATCGAGCAGCTTTTTTGACACATACATACAACAGTCACAGCCACCACAACCCCTCATGCGGCTGACTTTAACTTTGGTCATGGTCTTCCCATTCATGTCAGGCATCAATTTTACAATTTTCTGGATTGCATGAAAAAAATGCAAGTTGCAAAAAAATGCCAGCAGCTGATGCTTACGTCGATCAATGGCGATTCTCTATCTTTATGCATAAAAATCGATTTTCCATATCCACTCCATTGTAAGTGTGATTAATTGGACTATAATCGTTAATCACTGTCACAATTATGGATGTTTGTGGGTGCAGTGTGTGAAATGAGATCAGCTCGTTTTGTACTCACAGACCGAAGTCATAGCTCATCCTAATTTTTTCCATCAGTAGATACGTCACATCACATCAGACACAAGTGCTTATCATTATACGATTTGTATCACCTTTGCCAAATGAAATTAAATTAGCACAGGAAAATGGAGAAGCGAGAGAAAAAGTTTTTAAATTTGGTCATTAAGTCAGTCATGTCATGTCATACACACACATATCATAATATATTTGACTTAGTCACGAGTCCTCAAATTGTTTCCTTCTCACTTCGCTTTAATCACTTCGGCTTGACTTTGAGACTTTGGAGGTTGTTACTGTCACTTGAGTAAAGCTCCGCTCACTGTGTGTGACTAATCGGTAATAATCCATCGAAAATGGAATAAATAACTGTGTTACAATTACAATAATAAACATGTCAAAAAAAGCAGAAAAAGCAAATAGCATGACAAAATAGAAATTGAAGGAAAATCTGTTTTCGAATCTAAACTCGTTACATTTCAGATATTTCATAAAAGATGATCGAATCGATGGATAAAGGTGACTCATGAATGCTTGCAATATTTATTATTGTTTTCCAACTCAATTTTCCTTTTTACTCCGCTACTCTGCCTAATTTTGTCCTTCGAGTGTCCATAGTCCACGTCGAAAAGAAAATCGTGCTGAAAAACAAAAACACCTTTGAACAACACGAAACGAGGTGGATGTGGAGAAGAAAGGAAATTTTTTTTATGAAAAAAAAATCGTGTCAAAAAAATATTTGGTGCTTTCAATTGTCCTTTTTGTCCGAGGTAATGGTCTTTTTTCGATTGTTTCGCTGATTTTCTTCCTTTAAAAGTAGGAAAGAAGTTTATTCGCTCACGCTCACGAACAAGATAAGCAAATTGATAAGAGAAAATTTGTGTACCTACGTATAGTTAGCAATTTAAAAATTCTGCACGGCAAAAATAATTTTTAAAGAGTCTCGAATCTCTGTCTATATTACCTGCAGAATGATAATGGTAATGATAAATCATAATAATGACCGCAAATAAATAATTACCACTTTATACTGTATCATCTTATCATTGTGTTGCATCTTTTGTCTTATTGTACCTAATGCTTCCCGTGGAGCAACTAAGTCATATCATATCGTTGTACATTGTAATAATGGGCACGTTTTTTCAAAAGTTTTTCTTCATGAAATGAACCTTTTTTGTTTAGTTTTAATGTGAGTCGAATGATGGGAAGTTTGCAGCGAGTTCAGTTAGGTTAGAGTTAACTAAAAAATTTCTCGATGATGGTGGTGTTGATGATGATGATGGGATGGGATGGGATGTTCATTTCATGATATGATGATGGAGGCGTGATAATTTTCCTGTCTATCACATCACAATTCGCGTTTCACATCGCGTTACTTTTTTAATGTTAGAGGAGGTTATCTTTTGTTAGCGGCTTTGGCCGGTCGGACGAACGAACTCGTTCCTTACTTCAATTGTAGTAGATTCATTTCATGACTTACTCAGCTTTTGCTGCGGACGAGACATGCAACATTTTTAAGTAAAATTGTTCATGTTACAATATAATACAATAATGAATGATAATCATAATGATAACGATAACTGACCTATCAGCTGATTTTTCGACTCGCCGAAGTTACAATTATAATTATAATGTTAGGTGGATGTGGCTGTGGCCATATTTTTTGCAGACAGACAAATGCAATAGTAATAAATGAATAATGGGTTATCGTTATAATGTGTCTGAAGTCTGATTGTGGTGTCCATTACAAACGTGTGTCCATAATTTTCCGTTTTTTCGAGTTCATTCCACCTCCTCCGCAAAAATGTGAAACGTTTAAAAATCAAATTTGCTCCAATCTCTAAACACGTACATATGTACATACATAAAGTACAAAAATCTTTTGGTCTGCTCGCCCAGTACTTTTCCATTGTGTTTTTGAAAGAAGACTTTGTAAGTAACAATAAGCAAATTGTACAGCGAAAAGAAAAGACTCGAGGGAATCTATATAAATTTATGACCCGCAGAAACTTCAACTTACTCCTACTCGCCTTTTTATGTATTATGATCGTTTCACTTACTTTACCTGTACTTCATCTCATCTCTTTCATCTCGTAATGATGAGCATCAGGATTCAGGATAATATCAAAGATGATAATAATAATGATAATGATAATCATCATCAAGTAAGATGTGGTTAGGGCAGGACATGGATTTTGAAGTCTTTGCATAATAAATACACTGTACACTGTACTGTACTTTACTCTCTGCTACAACATCCAACCACGTACTTAAAATTTTACTGCGGTATCATTTTATTACTCTGTGGACACACCACGTCTTCACCAAAGATAAGCAAAGTAAAAAAAAAACTTTTATTATTTATACTAAAGGATAAAAAGGTTATTTTATTTTCGCTCCTCGCTCTTCCAACTCTACCCGGAAAAAATTGATTTATTTTTTTGAAAAAAGAAATCTTGAGTCATTTCATGGCGATTGTATCTCTTACACTATTACTAAATACCACTTACTGTGTTGATATCATTGAAGAAAAAGCTTATCCATGAAATATGAAATGATTGACAGGATAATAGGAGAAAAATATTCTTTTCGTATGGCTCTGACCACATTTGAGATTTTTTGCATAAACAATTTTACGATTCGATGTTAGATATTACTTTGGCAAAATGAAGTACAAAATGCCGCTTTGAGATTGAGCCGAGTCTTACTTTGACTTGACTGCCGAGGTAAATCGTAGATTTGTTAAGCTTCAACTTTCAGTCTTGAGTCATCATCGCATCACTTAAACTGTTAGACGCCGTGCTGTCTTGTCCTTCGTTCTTTTGAGTAGGTAGATAGATATGTACATACGTAAACTTTTTTAAAGCAATGAAAAAAATATTTTTTGATGAAAAATGAAAACCGGATTATTTTATTTTATTATTAACTAATTATTTATTATTACATTGTATTAAAACTGTTGAGAAAAATGCCTACTGGGTTATTATTATGTGATGTGAGACTGATTGACGGACGGATGCGAAAAAAAATAAGAACGGATTTTTAGATTTTTACAGTTTTTTTTTCCTTTCTTGTAGAATTTAGGTAATAAAAAGATGATTATAAAAAGCAATGAAATAAATGGTGAAAATGGTAATCACAAGTAATAACACGGTAATTTTTATTATTGAACACCTGTGCACTCGCATAAATAAATAAATAAATAAATATTTTTTTCTAAGAGTTCAGTTCACTTTAAAAAGAGGCAGCTTTTAACTTTGCCGACTATGCAATGACTTGGCTGAAAAGGTAATGATAAGCAATGAAAAGAGGCAATCTAGATGCTACTGCATTTTGCAATGTGTTATTGTGTGCATCATCCGTTTATTTAAAAGAAGAACGGAGAGAGAAATGTTTCTCAGAATTAATTATTTTCTCGAGCTGAAGTTGAATTTCGAAAACAGAATGAGATCATCACTCCACTTAATGTACTTATTTAAGTTCATCATCACACTTTAAGTTAAATTCTGCTCCACCACCACCGCCGCTGCAGAAGCAGATAACACGTGCATATGAAGACCTCTTATTTTATCACTTGTCGACTTCTTCTGCTAGAATGAAACAGCCAGAGTCAAAAATGAACTCAGCTCTGCGGAGAAAACAATAAAGGAAAAGATGATTTATTGCGGTAATAACTTGAATATTTTTCTTTTTAACGGACGACGCCAGTATTCAGTAAGTTGGAAGTAACGCCTTTGGCAAATTTCTAAAAAGGGCTGTGTACTACTATTGCTTTACTCCGCTCAACTCAGCTCTACTTTTAGTTTTATTTTATTTTAGGCACGTAAAACATCCCACTATTGCAATAATATTGCAAACGAACTCTGCTCATCAATATCATATCATACATATCATGTCGTAGTCGTCAGGTTGTCTGGCGTGTCCTCTTTGTCTTCACTCGCTCACCTCAGTAGATACGAGCTAATAACCATTTTGTTTTTCACATTTTTCTTTTCCTCTCGTCTTCACCTGTTATTTCATAACAGCAAAACAAAAGATGAAGATACTCTTCTTGTGACTTGTGATAAGCGCATGAAATGATAACACGTATTTAGGTATGAAGAACTATTTTATTTATGAAGGGGTGGTGCCAACTTCAGCTCTGCTAAAGGTAAATAAAAATGGTAATAATAATTACATGTTATGAACATGTGGCGTGGTTCATCATCGTTCATTGACTTACCTACTGACTCGTATTTTTTCTCGAAAGAAAACTCGATATCATGTCGATAAGCTTACAATAATAATATTTAACGCGGCATAGTGTGTACAAGGTAGATGCAATTCTTATTGTTATTATTGTAGCATGAGGTGATAGCTGTGATAATAAAAATAAAAATAATAATGATACGACACATAATCATTTCGTGCTGACAGACACAAGAAAAGAGCGAATGTAAAGTAGAATGCCGCTACCGTTGTGGTGTGGTCACATCCACATCGCAGTCACATTTCTAGAGGAGTCACGCTATAAGTCATTGTATTCTCTTTTCTATTGTATTTATTCAGTTGCCTCCTGCTATTGATAAGCTACCATCAGCCTATAACACATAAGCACAAAGCGTATGTAGTACAGACAGATCGTGTCATGAAAATGATATGATGAATCAAATGACTACCAAAATTATTACCTTGAGCATTTAATGCTACCATCATCGCTGTGTGTATTATAATAGTAGAGTAAATGGAAATGGAATCACATCACGGCACAATAAGAACTAGAAAAGAAGCGAAAGAATATGCTCCAATAAATAATGATAAGCCGGTTTTTCATCATCATCGAGGAGAGTGACGAGCGACGATATTCATATTTATGCTCCTCTGCTTCCTGAAAACTCTATAGAATATAATGGTAGTAATAATAACAATAATGATACAGATTGCATTGTGTGTGCAAAAATTATAGATTACCTACGTAAAGGATCATGAACCTCCGCCTGGCGAAAATTACAGTTGTGCAGGTAAAAAAACCGGCCGGCCGGTTACTTACCTAAATGAGAAAAAAGACTCTTCCTACATATGTAAAAATGCTTTTGCATGCCACTTACAAATGTATGATGTGATGTGTTGCACAGAAAACTCCTTTTTTCCTTGTCTACCTTATCATCGATCGATAAGCAAGCTTGACCTAGAGAGCGAGGCTGAAGGTCAGAGTTGGCTGTGGCTTCTTCTGTTGCTTGCTACATACGCTTGCTGCGGGCGTGGCCGTGGTCGTGGCTGCTTTTGAAAATAATTTTCCGAGACGCTTTTGTTCTTTCTAAGTTTGGAAAATAGAAAAAAAAGTTTTCAAAGAAAAAGTAAAGAGAGAGGAAGGGGAAAGTAAAATAATTCTCTTTTTACTAATTCATCGAGTCTTTGAGGAAGGTTAATTTTATTTTCTGAGGCTGACTCGACTCTTATGCCTATGACATGAAAGTACTTTTTTCTAGCCTTGGTTTTCGTGGTTATTTAATATATTAATGCATTTTATGTGTAATGTTATATATCATAGGCACATGTAATATTTCGTTTGCCCGCTTCGTTTCATGGAATGGAGAAAGTTGGAGAGAGCGAGGAAAAGAGAAAATGGCTTTTTATTGATTTTCTTCCTGGGTTTCACTTTGAGAAGGAGAAAGTAGAAAGAGAAAAGGAAAGGAGCTTTTCCAATGAGAGCTTTTGTGTATGTGTGTGTGTTTGTATTGTGTGTTTGATGGAAAGACATAAATTAAAGTGCACGACATGGACATGGAAAGGTCGGGCTAAAAAGTGTGAGTTACAGAAGCACACAACACACGATGAATTACACGAGCCCATTTCCTGTGTCACTTCACTACTCACTCGGTTGAGTCATCTTATTTAGTTTGTTTGCTTTTAAAAAGTAAGTAGGTACACTTGCGCTTATTAATGTTGCAAAATGGAAAGATTAATAATTAATGTGGTTCGAAATGAGAAAAACAAGGAAAGGGAAACCGGTCGTTTACAAACAACTCAAGACAAAGTGAAAGATAAGCCCCTCCTCAAGTAAAAAGTTCAAGGATAACTTTTTATTTAAAAGAGGATTTAATTTTTCAAAAAATGGATTGTCTGGCTATTTTTACATAGCTTATACTTACTTTACTACGTACATAATGAAATGTTGGAAGGTTTTTATTGTTATTTTAATTTCGAAAATTATTCCTTTATTACATATGGAATGAAATTCGAGTTTCTGAAGGTTAAAATAACCCCGAGTTAAAAATAGAATGTTTTTTATGGACACAGATGGGTTTTAAAGAGAAAAAGCAATCTGTATGCAAATTGGGTTATTTATTCCGTCATTTTATTTCGTTCTTCGTAAAATTGTAAATTTGAATGGAAAGAAAAATGAAATATGGATGACGTGGACATGGGTCGGTTGACGGAAGATATTTTTAGTACGAAAAATAAAATACATTTTCATTTTCATAGTTCACTTGCTTTATTTGTCAATGTCAAAAAAATAAGCGTTGGAAAAATTTGTAAATGTTTATTATATTACACTATGCCGATGACAATGAGGAAACTTATTTTGACGTTGTCTGTCGGATGGCCCGTTACAGTTACAAAACTCCTTTTCACTCCTTTGTTTATAAATATGTAATGGAATGAAAATGACGTGATGTGAATCGGAGCGAATAGGTTACCAGGTACTTTCGTACACTTCGGTCTGCCTATTGGTACTGTATTAGTGTTGCATGATGCAAACCAAGTATTCGGGTGAAAATAGAAATTAGTTTTTGGTCTCATATAAATAATATAATATCTGTTAGCCGTTAACTGTAACAGTAACAAAAGTACACTGACAGTAACGATGTATGATTAAATAATGCCCTCTTCGTGTCATGTTCTTCTGGTGAAGTGGTAAAATATCAAAAGAGAAAGCAGAAGAAAAAGACGAAGCGAAAGTTCAGAAGATCAAGGAGAAAATTTCCATCTTTCATTTTCTAAGTGGTCACAATTTGCTTGCGCACACGCTTCTTCAAAAGTCCTTTGGCACTTTACACATTAACATTTTTCACTAAAGAATCCAGATGGCCGCATCGCATCACATTACGTGATACATGATACATGATAAGCGTCATTACCCGTGTGTGTAGTTAGATGCAGAAGGACATGACAAGAGCAGAAGGAAAGGAATAAATTGCATTTTATTTTTAGTGCTGGCACACTTAAAAATGTGGATGTGAGGGTAATAATAATAATAATATTTTGGTTAGTCAAGTGTGGACAATGACATGATAAGCAGTTTTAGCACATAAAATATTATGTACATAGCTTATCGTATAGCATGTGGCAACGGCAAGGCAAATAAACGTGTACAGAAAAATATTTTTTATTTTCTGACCTTGCTTTTTACTTGTCGGAGAAAAAATGATGAAAAAGTGGCATCAACTTTCAGCTGATTCTTTTTAGTGGTTATCTTTTCTGAAAAAGCAGTGACTGAGCTGAAGGATAAGGTAATAATAGTAATAATAAAATTGGTGCCAAAGTGCCAAATGGCCAAACAGAAAAAGAAATCGGATGACGTTAGCAGCAGAAAGAACTTTTTAAAGAAAAAGTTGTGAAAAAGTGAAGAAAGAGGAAAGTTGATACTTCCCAAGCGTCAAAAAGTAAAGCAACAAAAGCTCGTCAGTTAAGATAAGCGCTAAAAACACTTTTTTATTTATTTACTGCCATTTCTCAAGTGCAAAGTGTTTTGTTTTAATGCATCCATGTTTTTCTATTTATTTGCGTGGGCTATGCCGTGCCATAATAAAATATTTTTTTTTTTGTATGGCTCACGGCTCGCATTATCATTATCTGGTTATCGTCATTTCCATAAAACGCTTATCCTCTAAAATGGAGGCTCAGGCTGTATTAATGCAATAAATGTGATGTGAAGTAATGGAGGCTGCGACTTTCGAGTTTGGAGTTGGAAATGGAATAATGGAGTGAATTGATGCGATGCTGCTCAAGCTCAAGCAATTCTCCTTTTTGAAGGTCACCGTCGCATCTCATCTCATCCCGACCGAACTGGCTTTTATCACACTCGATATCACGTTATCATGATATGACGCGACGGTGCGAGTGAATGCGAAATGCGACTCGGGGGAAGATAGGAGTGAAAAAGAGAAATGTATTTTTAGAGGATATGATGGAATGAGAATTGGAAGGTGGATCTGAGAGAGAAACGTGTGCGCGGTGTGCTCAACCGAGAAATTAAAAGTTGAGCAGGACAGGATAAGCGCGATCATGATGATTTGCTGAGAGCCGTTTTTTATGCATCTTGATCTTGTTACAGTGTACATACGTAGGTATACAGGTAGATTTTATTAAATATTTTCACTCGAGTGAGTTTTGAGAGCTCAGCAGGAAGGATTATCGGATTACACTTTTTTTTAATTAATGTTTCATCTGAATAAAAGAAAAAAGTTGCTTTTTTAATGAGATGAGTTGACTTGTCCAAAAATGTCCCGCTGCGCTAATTACACAGTAGCCACGTTAACTACTATCGTACATCCATTGATCATAATGAGATTAAATTGCCCCGGGCGGTTCGAGCTTGTGTGAATCTAAAATGTAGTAAAAATTCTCTGCTTTCCATAATATGAAGAATTCAATGGCTTTCTCAAACTCAACACAATGTTAATTGTAAACTCGATTTCGCCAGTTTCCATTCAATGCTAATGCGTCAATTTGAAAGGTTTTTCTTTCTCATTTAAAAATATTTTTGGCAGCCGGTTGATACCAAACCAATATCTGGTGGCATTTTGTGACCCTTCGAAGAGAGTGTGATCATGCATGATCACATCGCATCATCACATTGCAAATTCGAAATTCCATTCCATTCCCACTGCTAACATCGAAATCGATTTCAAAAGACTAAATAAACATTCTCTAACTCGTCTCGTCGCCAAAAATTATCTTAGATAGGATAAACATCAACACACCATGGGCAAGTGTAAATAAAGTCCTTGTCTCTTTCTTTCTTGTTGATTAACGTTACAGACAGTGGCAAAACAGAGTAATTTGAAGCTTTATCTTTGTATGTGCGTGTCCACGTCCAAAAATAAATATTGTCTTGTCATTGTCATTGAATACTAACGTGCAAACGGAATGTGTCCACTTCACTTATCCACTCACACGAAAAGTCGAAACTGAAACATAATATCTTTTTCGAGACAGTGGCGTATTTCTTGGTGTCCTCCACCTCCATTATTTTCGGTATTTTGACTTTCTCCTCTCAAAAAAAAGTATTATTTCGTCACCCAAATGAAATTCAATTGTGTCTGACTTGAGTGAAGACTTGAATTGAATGAATTTATTTAAATCAATTAAACAGAGGCTCGAAGTTGGAAACGAGGATGCGCATTGGCACTTTTCTCTCGTGGGAAGAAATTGAAATTGAAATTGACACATTTTCAAGATACTGTCAAATTAAATTACGTATCGTTTTCTCTCTCACACTGTCATGCCTCTGTCATGAAAAAGACCAATGAACTTAACTTTAAGTAAAGGAAGCAAGGGAAAAGTGACAATGAAATGGAACGACAACATTTTTCGACTTGAGATGATCATGAACGACATCATCCCATCATCATGTACAAACAAAATTTGCATAATCGGATAATCTCCTACTATTTCTTTTCTCCCCCTCCACAACTTGGCTGTTCCCAACTTTTATTTACACAGTCAAGTGAAAAGTTTTAAGTCTTCTTGTTTGTAAGTCTTGCTAATCGAGAAACGTGAACATTTTACCTATTACACTGTCTCGTTTAAGTACTTTTATAAGGTATCTTGCAAAATCCACATTCACCAACGCTTACTTTGTTTAAGTGGGTGAGCCACTGAGCTGTCATACAACATAAAAATAAAGCTGAAGCTGACAAACAAAAATAAAGCTTCCAAAAGAAAGCTCTTCTCCGGATAGATCTGGATCTGGAACCAACCGTGGACAGAAACGGGTTCTTTCATTGTTTGCTTTTCATTTTGTGACTTGCGCTAATCTAATGTATCCATCTGGAGGAAAATGTATAGATAGGATGTGTGCAAAAAGCAATGGTAATGAAGAGAAGCGAAAGTGTTTTCCATGTGTCAACTGCATGATAAGCACTCAATAAGACTCATCAGTCAGCACCAGCACTCACTCTGCTCCATTACATGTTTTATGCATCGCATCATTCAGCCAGTTTTTGTCAGTTTTCTCCTTTTGTGTTTTGTGTCATTGCCTCCAAATCCGCCAGTGTCACCTTTCTCCATCATGCTGCAAAGACATGCACACACGCAACTTCTACTTCACCAGCCAATGACTAAAAATGTTCAGAGTGAAATTGCGTTTTAATCAATTTTGTAAATCTAGTTTCTAAAAGAAATTTTTGAAATTCTGTCGCAAAAAAATAAGTCTTTATGTCTAAACTGTACTAAATGTCTGACTTTTTTGGCAAATTAAAAGTATTTGCGTTTTCTGGCAATTTTCCAACGAAAAAACTTCGTTTTAGTTTTAACCGGAAAATGGTATTTAAAAGTTGGGCATTTTTAACCTTAATTTTTTTCTCTCGCGAAATCACGCATGAAACGCATGAAATGGAGATGTTCCGAGAAGAAATTTTTTCAAACTTTTTAAACCGTTTTTTTTTTCTTTTTGTTTTTGGGCTGCTCATCAAGATTTCATCGCATCGTCTTTCTCATCATTCTCTCATCACCTCCTAGAGAAAAAAAAACTTTGCAAAGTTAATAAAAAACACTTTTGAAGTGTTTGAAGAAAGCAGAAAAAATTAATTTTCCCCTGGCTGGAGAAAAGTGGGAAATAATTTTCTTTATTAAATCCACTTGTTTACTACAAAGATAAGAGAAAAACAGGCGAAAATTGGGAAATAATAGAAAAGACAAAGAAAGCCCTTAAAAAAGAAGCTTTTGGAGGAAAAGGACCTTTCGCTTTTATATTCAGCTTTGGGTTGTTTTCATCCTGAAAAAATAATGAACTCCACTTGTTTTTCTTTTGTTTGTTCTCAATTCGCACTGCTGCTGCTACTGCTTCAATTTAGGCATTTTATTAAGTTTTACTGGCTGTGGCTGTTGTGTTTTCGTGAGTGACTGCATTTTATTTTGCAGCAGCAAAGCAATAAAGAGCCATGGCTCAACTTCAACTTCAGCTTAGCTAAGCTCAGCTCAGCTTCAGCTCCCATTTTCTAGATAAGCCCATATTATTTTTTTCGCGATCGTCTTTTCCTTGTCTTTTTATTGTTTTGTTTTTCTCTTTAATAATAATAATAATAAGCAGCATAACTGCTGCGAGCTGTTCTGTAAGACAAACAAGAAAAGACAAAAACCCGGTTCAATTTTCTTCTCTGCCTCTTTTGACTTTGGCGATGATGATGATGACATGACGAGATGATGCAGGCAGAGTTTTTAGTTCGAGTTGTTGCTTGTTCATTTAGATTGATGTGGTAGTAGTACATAGTGGATGCAAAAGTAAACTGTGTAACGTTAACGTAACATCAAATCACAGTGTTACAGAGTAACACTGACAGTGTGCACACGGTTCATTGACACATGTACGTTACTTTACTTACTTACATTACTTGAACGTATGTACGATGATGCATGCTACAATATTATAATTCTTTGCTTAACTTACTTTGGAGTTGGACTTCTCTTGGAATGAATGTGATAGAGTAAAACTAAAGAGAATTTTATGATGCGATGGTCCGCTGCTGTTGATGGTTGGTAGTTTAAGTTGCTAGTAGTACACTGATTACTTCACTCTTCGCCTCTGGTTTGTTTTTCTCAGTTTGTGTCAGTCATAGTTTTATATAGTTGTATAATAATAACAGTCAGCAGTGGCTTATCCTGAGTGTCCACATTTGCAAGCAAGAGATGAGATGAGACTCTGTACAATATATGTTTAGAAGACATAAAAACTTGTTTTTCTTCTGGCTTCAATTTTTATTTTCATTTTTATTACTACTGCCTTCGTATTTTTTTCGGTTTTGGTCAACTGAAGCGAATCAGGGGACGGAGGAGCTGTGAGTAAAGTGGAGACAGAAAAAAATAAAAGATGTTTATGACAAGACGTGTCCATCGTTCGGAAGATAAGATAAGAGAAAATGGAATTGAAGGGAGGATAAAAATAGATTTTCCCGATTTTTCTTTGTCTCCGTACTCCGTAAAAAGAAATTTGTGACCGAAATAAAAAACGGATCGGGAACATCTCGATAAGGGAAGAAAATAAATGGTACGTGGCACTGGTAGATGAGTAGACTTTTACATGACAAATGATAAATGAAAAACTTGAACGGGAAACTTGGCTGCTTATCTTCAGGCTTATCTAAGGAAGGCTGAAAATAAACTTTGGATTTGTGTGAATGAAAATGAAATGAATGGATGAAATACAAGGATGGAGTGAATGAGTGAGTGAGTGGCCACGCCACGGCCACAATGCTCTGCCAAAGTTTTATTTTTATTTTTTATCGCTTCATTTCATTTCATAGATCTCAAACTTTCTCCCGCTTCTATTCCATAAGTCTGAGGCTTTTTCTTTGTCAATTTGTAGGGAAAACTTTACCCATCAGTTTTATTCCTTTGAAGTAAAAAGTTAGCTAGAAGCTAAGCGTAACCAGAAAAATGGTTATCGGTGGAAAATATTTCCTTGAAACTTTCTCCTTTGATGTTGACCTCGCGGTTTATTTGCAGTCCGGAGGGTTTTCTTGGAAAAAAAGGAAAGTTTTTTGTACAATTGGGAAAATTGGAGGTTTTCAAAGTAAAAAGGAAGACAAAGAAAGAAGTCGAGTGAAAATGGAAAATGTATGTGTCACTCAATCCGAGAAAATGTAATGATGTGATGTGATGCGTCCTTTGTGTTCCATTGGCACCGTCATCGACAAAAAAGATTTTTTAAAACTTACTTAAGAAAGATTTGGATTTCTCTCGTCGCTGGGCTCATTGTATTCTCAGCTAGGTTAGGTAAGTGTCGTGTTTTCCTTCTTTATCGTCACGATCACCTTTTTTGTGTGAAATGGCCTTGAATCCGTTTCAAGAAAAAGTCTGTTATGTTAACCCGAGTTTAAGAAGATTTTTGACATGCACATGGCATGGCACAAGAAATTTGCCAATTCAGATGGATTATCTTTGTATAAAGAAAGTTCCCTGTGCTGAATGTATATTTGCCAAGTACAGTGAGACATGAGACATGATTATTTTTATCGTGATTGATAAGCCGTCTTGGAGTAAGGTACATGGAACTTTGGACAGCGACAGATCAGAAAAATCTCTTTGGGAGGTCATTGCTTTTGATACGATATTCATGATAAGGATTAGTACATTAAATGCACCAATGTATCATTAACAGTGCAAAAATTAAATGGCTCGGTAATTCAGAAGAATGTTAAATAAAGATTCTTAAATTCGATGGAGCTCAGCTTCAGCGTTTGGCCTTCGCTGGCTTTATTGAAAAACGAGACTGGATCTGAACGCAAGGATAATTTTTTTGATAAGCAAAAAATGTCGCAGTAGCAGTTTAGATTTGAACCAAGCTTAAACTAACGAAAATCTCTTAAGTACAAATACGCATGTACTCTAAATAAGTTTAAATATTCAATTTACTTATCGTTGTAATTAAAACATTTACGTAAATGAAAATGGATGCAATTTAAATCAGTGTCATGAATCATGACTCATGATCATGACATTCCATTACGGGATCAATTTTTAGGTACCGATAACTCTACGTGCAGTAATTATTTTCAATTCAATTAACTTCAATTAATATAGGAAGGCGAAAAATTATTCTGTAGCAATTAAATACTACAAAGTCATTAACGGTTCACGTGGAGTTTTGAAGAAAGACGGAAGTTGTACTTGATCGCTTTTAGCTTATCGAGACTGGTTAAAATTCAACTTTGTACACACCTAGTTTGATTTTGATTGACACTTTGATGACTAGACTTGATGAAACTGAAAAACAGTTTTTACTGCTCAAGTCAAAGTCATTAAAATATTTCTAGCAAACTTAATTTATGTAGGTAATTTAGAGTTTTTACGTTCGCAATGACGTCTGAGATTCTTCTGGAGATCAACTCTTGAGAGAGACTGATTTTAAGCCAAGCTTTAGTAGAAGGTCGTTTCTCCAGTTTTTCATTTCATTCCAGCAGCCACTCACATTTTAATCCTCTTTGTGTGCGTGTCGAGTGCCATGCTCTGCTCTGACATAATGATTAATTTTTCAACTGCCTGTCCAAAAAATTCGCGACCCAAATTTTGTTTCATGGACAAAAATTTTCCACCCAAACTAAATAACCTTTTCGTTCTTCCACGTTTGGAGGTGTGGCCACGATTTTATTTTTGGGCACATCAAAAGTTTGACACTTGCAAAAATAATTAATATTAATGAAATTGAAATATCATTATATTTTCGAGAACATTTTCATCAGCATGCGAGTAGCGAGTATGCCAGGCACGAGCTTTTTTCGAGAGGGCGATGACGTTTCGAACTGAGGAGTCATCATCATCATCATCATCATAACAGACTCATCAGCAGAATAATGAAGGCTGCTGGAGCTGTAAAATGGAAACATTCATATTATGCTTGCACGCACGCAGTAATAGTGAGAATTGTGTCCACAAAATTCATTATGTAACTTACGAAGCTTTATACAAGTTTCACTCAGAATTCACTGACTAACGATGAGTGAGTGAGTTTGATAAGACAGAAGCTGTAATAATATTATTTTTACCGTGCTCCAATCTCCATGCACTTTTTTGCTCCATCCCTGATAATAAGTCTTAATACAAGAAGACGCTGCTCCTGTCTTTCTATTTTTATCAGGCGTGTAAAAATAAATCATAATAATAACACTCAAACACAATTTTCCTCTGAGTCTTTCGAGCTGAGTTTCTCCAGATTTAACTCCAGCCACCAGCCAGATGATAAGAACGAAGCGACGAACGTGTCTAAAATTCATATTTCTCCAGAAGAGGAGAACTTGAAGAGGAGAGTTTTTATTTTTCTTATTTGTCATGCATGACACGAAATAAAATGAGAATTTTATATTGTATTATTATAACTTATATCATATCATATCGTGCCATGCTTGCTTTTGCTTATCGTCTCAGGGTTCCACTCACTCACTACAACGTCCACTTAGTGAACCGAGACTTGAGTTATATTTATTTGGTGGGTGACGCGAACATGTCGGTTGACGTGACGTGACATAAAATGGAGAAAATTTCGGCCTTTTCCTTCCTCTGCACGAGAGAAAGCGAAACTTATCCCAGATGAAAATAAATTGTAGCCACTTTCGTGAGTCGCATTTTGCCAAAAGTAAAAGCAGAGAGCAAAGTCACCTTTTCCTACATTGATTTCTTATTTTCTCTGTGGGTGTGTGCATGTCGCTTTCTTTGCTTTTTGTTACATACCTGTGTGAATTTGATAAATTGAGCTGAGTGGAGCATGGCATGGCTGGAGAAAAGAAAGTAATGCTGGAGCTGGACAAGTAAACAACAAGTGAATAATAATGAAATAACCCTTTTTTCTCTTCCTGTCACGCGGTGGGATTCGGTGGTTCATGAAAATATGTTGATTACTATTTCATTCTAGCATTATTCTATTATATCATGGACACAAAAGAAAAGCCAGAGAGTAGTAATTATTTTTTCAAAGAGAGAGAAAATGGCCCGTTATTATTTTTATTTACCTGAATATTTTCTGTGTAATTAATCAGAATGAAAAATGAAATGCAAATAGAGTGAAAGGGAAAATGTGAATATTTTATTTTGTACTCCTATTACATGTTGAGTGTGGAGCAAAAGAGAAAAATTAATTACAGGCTGTCCCCTTTTCCAATTCCACTACGGTCCGATCTGATTTGTTGGAAGTAAAATTAGCATTTCGTTGGATGGGTGGAGTGGAACTGAAATGGGAAATGGAGCTGAAAATTATTGATGATGATGGCTAAGGAATGAAATGGAATTCGAGGAGAAATTGAAAATAATTAAGGAATGAAAAATGCATAATGGAAGATTTTGGAAATGGTGTCGTTTATTATTGTTACTGGCGTTGGCAAAAAAATGAAAATTGTTCTCAGGCTTAGGGCAAAGCAAGCAGAAAAGCCATATGTGTCGCTTTTGAATGTTTTACCGTTTTTAACACTTTTTCAATGTTGAATGTGAGCATGTGAAATGTTTGCTTTTGCTCAATGCTCAATTTTTCCTCTGAATGCTTTTTTTTACTTGAAAGGAAACACTCGCAAAAGACGTTATTTGCTCAGTGTCCATGTGATGCGGTCGTGATCGCTTTTGTTTGACTTTTGTTCAAAAGGCTGTGACTGACTGAGTGGAACAGAAAGAGAAACAGAAAAGTAAAGAAGGAGCAAGATGATGGGGTGGGATGGGAATGGATAAGCCCAGGCAGGCGAAGCACCTTTTTGTAACTAACTGACATGTGTATCCAAAAAGTGTTTAATGGTATATACAGAAAAGGAGGTTTTTTAACTCGAACACTGCTGCTGCTCAGAAAACATGACATGGAAAAGCCTTTTCTCTGTTTATTTTGACAAGACACAAAAAAATGGTAAACAGACAAAAAGGAATTTTTTTCATAGCCACGATGACATGACTTGAGAAAAAGGTGATGTGATGTGATAATGATAAGTGACTAAAGTAAATCATGATCATGATAAGCAATAAGCATCTCTTGGGTTGCGTTTAAGCATGTCGTCATTGAGGTTCTTGAACCTTTTGTTTTAGAAATTGGTCACATGTTGTAAAAAATACCACATGCTACATTTCATTGTCACATACGTATTTATTTATGACATCAACATGTTTAAAATTTATGAATTTTTCTTTTTTTTCTAATGTGTAGGCGGCCGCCCGTTACCGTTGCAGTTATTTAATGGAGTTGCAGAAACGCGAGTTTCTTTATCAGGGAGGTGACCCAAATTGGCTCCGCGGCTTGGACTGTGCACCACCCAAGTTGACCGCGCTCTACAACATCAACAAAGTGATGGCTCATAGGCCATGGGTACTCAAGAAAGAGGATCTCCAGCATCTCACGAAAAAAGCGGGATGGTCTTTGTCCGAAGTAAGGAAAAAACTATATAAAAATGTTACACACGCGAAAAAAATGAGTTGCCTACCATACCCATAAATCATATAAAACTTACATACAATTAGCAGCAGGTAGATGTATGTAATGTAGAGGTGATGATGACGATGACCTTCAGATGGTGACCGACACCACAGAAAGTGAAAATAAATCAATGTCATGTAATACCATACTATGGCTCTGCACCATCTTTTTTTTACCACGCCGCTCCTTTTTCGTTTAATTCAGATTATTATTTAATGCTCATCTTTGTTCGTGAAACATGAAATATGGAATTAATTGAACACGCACAAAAAAATTTCACATTTGCATTTGAATATTGCAAAAAAAACGAATAAATTAATGTTTGATTGAATCGGAGTCATGCGATGATGAAGAGTTGAATATTAAAGCTGGACAATTAACCAGACTCCAGGACCTGCTCAACTTGTTTCATAGTAAACCACGATGATTATGATTACCTACCTACGAAGATTATCATAATAAAATATTCTCATTCTCGGCCAAAGGCTAAAATGAAAAGAGCAAACCAGATCGAAACCATTAAAATTGCCTGCGGCCATTAGCACGATGTATTTTTACCCATGTTAAATCCCATAAGGAAATAAAAAATGTTCGAGGTCAAATCTCAGAATTCTGTCGCTTATCCATCCTAAGATTTTGCACAATAACTACCGTTCATAAGTGGAACCTTTCGTGAAAATCTTTGCTCGAAACTCAATTTGTCGATCGTGATGTTCACTGTTAGTATAGAATACACTAATAAAACTTCAGACCAGTTTTTCCAGTGATTATGAATGATTACAGCAAATACTAATTTGAGGCTTATCATCAATGCTTATCAATTTCTTTTTCTTCTTCAGGTGGTACAAGCTGTAGTGATTCTGGCTCATTTTCACTCCCTCTCGTCTTTCATTCACGGCTGTGGCATCACCCCCGAGCTGGACTTTGACAATGGACACACTTTCCTCCTTGACCCGGCGACAATGGGAGGGTCATCGGGAAGGAGGAGCACGACTCCAGACATTTCCTCGGATGCTGGAAAAGTGTTCCACTCTCACTCTCACCATCACCACCCTCATCAGCATCAGCATCATCATCTTGTCTCGTTCGCCCTGGACAACCCCGCTGGTCCAGTACCATGCAGCAGTACTCCTGGAGGAAACTCGTCTGGAATTGGAGGCAGTGGTGCCACGAAACAGACAAAATCAATCTTAAAAAAGACTGACGTTTGCAGTTCAAACACAAATAATCATAATAATAATAACTCCGCCACTTCCGGATCAATCAATGTCATTAATGTACCTACCGCCGTTCACTTTCATCCCTATCATCATCCTCAGCATCAGCAGCAACACTTCAGCGCCTCCTCCGTTCCCTCCTCGTTGAATTCCTCGCCGACGCAGAATAGCAGCCTCTTGAAATCAGACACCCTCCATAATTCACTCTGTGGCAATCTTGTGGGATCACCTCCGAGGGGCCCGGGAGGAAAAATCCTAGGCGTTGCGTCGTCCAGTGTCAGTGAGGTGGACATCATCATGGCCACAATGAAGAACCTCTCGGAAACGAGTCCAATTGAAGAGTAAGTTTTAATTGAGCTTTGCAAGCTTATCGAGTCCCCTGCTTATCATGGCTTATCTTAAATTTTCCCTATTATAATCAATTCTTAGCCCGGAAGAGAAAAAGAAGCGTTTCGAGACAGTGGCGCGGTCCGACGTGGACAACCAAGACCAAAAGGAAAATCTGCAGAAAGGTCAAGTGGGCCAGGTGGGTGGTCACCATGTGTCCATGCTGCCGCCGGATGTGACCCCATTCATTTCCGAACCTGAGTTCACTTACGAGGATTTTGCGAAACGGGGTCAGATTTCCGAGCTCCACACTTTCCGAATTCAGGTAGGTCGAAAAAAATAATTCATTATTTTATTATTCATTATTATGGGTCACATTTTTCACCTGGCATAATTATTTATAACTATAATTGCTTTTCGTGCATCATCACCATCACCATTAAAACAATGTGTCTATAAAATAAATGTTCACACATTTCATTTCAACCTTACTTACACCACCATTAAAATTCCATACATTTTCTCCTGTCACATTACTATCAACTTTGTATGAGCAATGAGCAGAGAAAAAAAGTTGAAACTGGAAAAAATAGAATAAAAACACTCGAGGCAAAATGACGTGTTGCAAAGTAGTAATAGTAATGAACCGTCGAGAGTGAAGCGAGGCGAAGCCACTTTACATGTTCCAAAAAATAAGTAGGTAGGTTAAGAGGATTATCATATGGACATTCCATGTTTCAGATGATAAACCTTTTCATATACACGCTCCATTATTATAATTATAATTATGATTATTATAGAGAAAATAATTTTTTAAACATTAGAGCAGGCACGTAGTAATGTACATATTTATAAACCTAACTAAGTTCTGCTTCTGCTTAACTTAACCTTTTCCAAAAGTTATTTTTTGTCCTTGCCTTTCGCCCTCTCTCTTATAATGTACATATTTCATATAAAAACGCTTATCGTTCCCTTGATTATCATCATCAACAACAAGAACGAACTGCCGGCAAACTTTTCAAGTATTTTTCGTTTTTCTTTGTGCCGGTCTCAGTCCTAGACTTAACTCTTTTCAACAACTTTATTTTTTGCAAGGATCGGCAGGATGAGTTGAAATGGGCGAACCAGAAATTTGGTTTTATAACTTTGAAACAGCGGCTGCCGATACTAAATACTACATTGCTGCCAGAATGGCATTGGCATTCTATCTAAATCTAAATATTAATATCTGCGGCATCATGCATGGAATGGAAGATTTTTTTTTGCTCAAGGCTATTTTTGTTTCATTTTGTTAGACTTCTCTGACCACATGCACAAACCCTCCCTGTCTCCATATACGTATGATAAGGCTTAATAAACTCAGAGTGAAATGTGTCCAACTCTAACCAAAGTTGTCCATAAGGCTTTTTTACATTCATTTTCATAACGAAATATGTTAAAGCCTTAATATTTATTATTATTACTAATGCATGCACAATATTATGATAATAATGCTAATGGCAAAAATGTTTCTTTGCTCTGGGCTACACTCCGCTCTTAGAAGTTTATCATCATAATAAAGAAAATAATCCGCTTTTTCGCTTTTTGTCATCCACCATAAAACTGAGCTTTATCGAATGTGTAAGTGTAAATAAATATGTGCAAAAAAGAATTAAGTCGTTGATTTATGGAGATGTTTATTTTTTGTGCTATAAACAAAAAAAATCTTAAAATAAGAAGATGATGAAAAGCTTTTGTATTGTAATGTAAATAGGAATCTAAGAGGAGAGACAGAGCAGAGACAGAGATGTTTTTTATAAGAAGAAAAAATCTTTGTTTTTCTTTCGCATCGTTATATACTATTTTACTACCACCGTAATAAAATGCAATGACAATGAGCAGTGTATGTAAATGTATGTAACTATTTAACAACTTTTTTTTCTCTCTTGTTTGTGTCTTTGTGTATATTTACACACACAAACACAGATTGCATATATATACATAGTTAGTAATAATAATATTATTATTATTAAAAGTTTTGCCATTCTGAGCTGAGACCATGAGACAAGAGACAGAGACAACATAACGTAACAATAACAGAAACAGAGTTTCTATCTGCTATGCTCGAGAAAAACTTGACTACAATATCCAAAGTGAAGTGAAGCGTGGTAAATAAAAATGAAACTCTCATCTCATCCCCTAAGAAAGACAAGACAAAAAGCAGCGAGCGCGGAGCGAGCGTAATAAAAATTTAGACGTGATTTTTCTCTCTAGTTAGTTTTAGTTTGTTAGTTGCATTGCAATTTGCAGTTTACTCTGATGAAACTTTTAGTTAGCTTTGCAACTCGGTTGGAGTTTCAGTTTTTGTCGCTGACCTTGGCTTTAGCTCTTTGTTTGTTACTTACAGCCATGTTATGTTTATTACGCGTATGAAAATGCCGATTCTCTCTGTGTGTACAAAACATGTACACGCTCGGCTCAAAGTGAAGCCACTTTGATAAATATGAGGAGAGAGACATGGAAAATATGTAGATTTTACTTTTATTACTTTGATATCTTCTCGCTACACATTCGCATGGTTCGTTGATTTTTGCGAGGTGAAACAAAAACAAGAGAGAGAGACGGTCGAAGTGAAATGAAGTCAAGTGGAGCACCGTTTTCGGCACTGCTACTTTTTTACTCCTGAACTGCATCAACGCTTCTGTTATGATCTCATACAAATATGATGCAGGAGCGGCACCTTCTCTTCTTGTCTGCGGTTACGTGCTTATCTGAAATGGTATAGAATATTGATATTGATACAATATTACCTTATTAAAAAATCTGTTCCATGATGTTTGTGTAGTGCAGTGGAATGAAATAGAATACTGTCGAATCGATACATTTCTGTTTTTCATATAGAAAGAAAGATGTTTTTCAGTGGATGTTTCAGTTCAATGGATGAGATGCGTGGCCTTCAGAGTTGTTTACTTGCTTCAGTTGCAGCAGGAGACACCAAAGAGACGTTTTAAAAGTGATTTTTTAAAATCTCACTCAGCGGATTGTGTCTCATTTATTTGCATTTTGCTTTGCACCATGTAGATTGGGACATTTGTTATGTAGCTCGAGTTTAGAGTCGACTCAACTCAGGCAAAAAATTGTTTTCTTCGGTCGGTCACACTTTCAATATAAAAATTTTTGCTTTGCTACAGGCCATGCTACAATCTTGCTTATCATTCATTTTCATTACTTACATTAAATATTTAAATACCGTCACCGTGACGTGATGGCGAATCCAAATGTGTCCATCCATCCATTCCATCTTCCATGTCATGTTAAACAATGCTAAAGTATTTTGCTTATTTCTGCAATGTAGTGCAGCTTATTACAAGTGCAGTCAAAAAACGTTAGTTGAGCAGACGGGTTGGGATTTGGACACGTTGTGTTAGATTTATGAACTTGTTTTTGTTTTCTCTGCTGTTGCTGCTTCACAAATCAAATGGATGTAGTAACACAAGTAGAAAAATGACATTGGTTTGGCTGCTTTTTCAAAGGTGGTCACTTTATTTAATTTTATGTAGAAAATGCCCATGGCCCATCATGGTACGGTTCATTAGTCAGCTAGAGCTTAGCTTGGATTATTTTCTCGATTCAGCTTCAGGGTCAAAACTTTTAAATGGAGGATGCATAGAAAGAAGCGTGTTTTTAATAATTATAATTAAAAAATCTGTGATGATGCCGTGATGATGTGACTTGACGTGACATGACAAGTTGATATGATTGGACAGGGTCAGTGACCAAATCACGTCAGTCAGGAAAAAAAATGGAAGTTAGAAGATTCTAGTCATTGTATATTAACAATACGACCAGTGACCAGGACGCTGGGGTATAATTATAATTATAATTATCATTTTTATTCAGAGATGTGTCCATTCATGATGCTGATGATGAATCAGGGTGCATCATGCATAACATTCCAGATTATTTAACTGTAGCTACTAGTACATAACCTTTTTGGTTTTTGTAGAATGCATTTTTTTTGCACATAATTTGCATATGTATTGGAAAAATATGATGAAATATGAGATTAGGTGATGACGTTATGATTGATTAAGAAGGGGCGTTATTTAAAGTTGTTTTGTTATTTATTACATACTTATGTAATTAATTAATCGCACGATAAGGTGAAAATGTGACAGATGCATCTAAATAAATGTAATGTTTGTGATGTAATTTATTTATGACTTTAATCATTTTTCGATTTGCATTGCATTGCAGGATTACTCGTGGGAAGAGCATGGATATTCCTTGGTGAACCGTCTTTACGCTGAGGTGGGCCAGATTCTGGATGACAAGTTTAAAGTGGCCCAGAGCATGACCTACTACACGATCGGTGGGCGCGCCAATGTCGACACGACCAAGTTCCGAACCGCTGTGTGGAACTATATCCAATGTCTCTACGGAATTCGGTAGGTTCTATTTCCATTAAAATTGTTTAAAGTGTAATTAATAATTAAGTAAATTGTTTTTAAATGCACAAATCAAAATCATCAATCACCAAACATTGTAGATATCAAAGATAAAAGCCTTGTAAAAAATAAGATCCGTGATGAGGTGATGTGGTGTGATTATGCATTTTAAGGTTATCTGATGAATGGATAATTGCATTAGCTTATGGAAACTTTATCAATGAATGTCATCGAAATTTAATCCAAATGTTGTTTTCTCAGCGAGTTAACCTCATTAAATGTCAAGTGTCCACAAAAATCCCAGATGCACTTGTGTGTCCATCAAATTAAAGCTACGAGTAATGTGTGCCAGTCAGTAGTATCGAGAAAAATATTTTCAGACTCTTCCTATTTCATTACGTTACGTATTACATTATAATACTCGTAAAAACATGAATCCGTATTGAGACAACTCAACAGATGTGGCCACTTAATGAACAAAGTTGTATAACTCTGATAGTAAATGGGCCACCAATTCATTATTAACTATTACCAACTACCAACTTATGTAACGCAAACGTAACATCGTAAAACTGATAACGATGATTATGATAAAACCTTTAAAAAGTCAAATGTAATTCTGGAACAGCCTGATTAAAATGACTGTATGCATCAAGTATTTAATTTCATGGGAAATAAATGCATAATAAAACTGAAAATTATTAAAGGTTATTAAATTTTAAAAAATAGCCTGATTAATGAAAAGAGTGAACGTCCTCGAAAAACAAATTCGTTTGCAAAAATAATACATGAAAAATTATGCAAATTGTAATAAAATAAAATATGGTCATGTTATGTTCATCATGTTTTGTAACATTTGAAAGATGTGACCATAAAATGAAAGTTTCACTTGACTTTGAAACTGGAAGGTGAAAAACAAAATAAATAGGAGAAAAATATTTTTAATTGTCGGGAGAACTTTCAGAGGTTAACAAGGTGTGAAGTGTGATGTCTTGATGGGATGATGATGTGAATTTTGAAGCTGAAGTCGAAAAAAAAGTTGCATAAACTTTTCCTAACATTTTTCCTTTTGTGAATTTTTATTACTGTAACGTAACACAACGTGAAGTAACACATTAATATTCTACCTTACCTACTTTAATTACGTAAAGAGAAAAAGATGCTTATCTTTCAAGGAAAATGCAAGTTGAGCTTTTTCATTTTTTATTCTTATTTCAAAAATAAAATTAAGATGCAACCATAACCAACAAAGCATTATTTTGTACAAACGTGGTTGTGGTGTGGCTGTGGCCATGCATGATAATGATAATGTATGGGAAAACTAGTCCAGAGTCTAAAAAATAATTATTATGTAATGATTTTACATTTTTATACTCCACTGAACTGGCCACATTTTAAAGATAAGATGAAAAAATGTGTTCATTCCATTCCAGACAGAATTGAAATAGTAAAATCTTAATTATGAAAAGTGTATTCATGTATGTTGGGAATACTTGGGAAATGTAGGTCAGTTTGTAAAATTTAATTATTTTTTATTTCTAGACATGATGATTACGACTATGGGGAAGTGAACCAGCTGCTGGAGCGACCGTTGAAGACGTTCATCAAAACCGTCTGCTGTTATCCCGAGCGCATCACGAAGGCAGACTATGATAACGTCATGAGAGAATTCAAGCACAGCGAGAAGGTATTTAAACACGACTAATTACAATACATGTTAATTATTTTTAATTAACTCTTAAATTTTAACATGCTAATTATCATTATTATACATAATTTTCCTTTTCTTGTAGGTCCATGTGAACTTGATGATCATGGAGGCGAAGCTGCAGGCCGAGCTGCTGTACGCCCTGAGAACCGTGATGAAGCTCATGTTCTGATTCGCATTCGTTTCATTTTAACTAATTGATTTTCATCTGCAATTATGTGCAACCGGAAATGGATTTTTTTTTCTTGGAGTAATATTGATGGATTATCGTTTCATTGCTTGTAATGTACAGTTAAAGTTATTAAATAAGTGTTTGTAATTGATTTTAGGTAATATACTGATACACACTTAATTGATTGATTAATTAATTAAGATGCGTTCTGCAAAGGTGATGTATGTTAGGTAGGTAAAAGTTGGGTTGGTTTCATGATCAAGATTAATGAAATGTTAATTATTGAAACAATTTCTGATTGGATTTGATATTTATGATGGAAACGGTCTGAGATAAACGGAAAATGCTTTGATCTCAAAAAAATTATCAATCGAGAAAGAAAATTAAAATTTGGTTTGGTACAGGCTTTCGAGAAAGTGTCATGATTTTTATACTTAAACAAAGAAAAGAAGCGAAGGTTTATCAGTGAATTAATTAAACATTATCTAAAATCTTGATTTCGAATTTTGAGATTTTTTGGATGGAAATGTTGGCAGAATGGGACTGTTGTGATTAATTGAATTGGGTTGAAATGAAGAAAGCGGAAAAAATCTCGGTTTTTATTATTAAGATGCACTTTAATTAATTAATTACTTAACTAAATAAAATAACCAAAAATAAAAAATAGTCGTTTTAAATAATAAATTGTTAATTAAACATCACTTAATTAATTACACCACCTACAAAGGAAGAAGATTCGCCAGCACAAAATGCAAAATAGTCGTAATTTTAATTAATCAACTAATTAACGAATTGTGAGCAAGTGCACAAGCAATAATCGAAATTTTGCTTTAAATGTGTGACCTTGACCTTTTGACCTCACTCAAGAAGAAAAAGGGAAAAGAGAGGCAATGGTTTATTACGGGACAAGTGGAGAAAGACGGAATGAAAAAGGCTGTCACCTCAAATTAATTATAATTAAAATTCAAAATAATAGATTAATTTAATAATCACTAATTAACCAATTTGTCCAGTCTTTCTTTTTTATTTTATTTTTCAATGAGTCATTTCATTTTGAAGAAATCCAAAGATTTTTTTTTCTTTCCAGTGAGAAATAAAAAAAGCTAAGAAATCTGCTAGCAATTAGTTTTTTGCTAATTAAGCAAATCAATTACCGCTTGCAGTAAACTAATGTTTGACAAGAAAGTGAGATTACGTTTGTAATTAATGGACATGACATTGACACTCTTTAAATAAAAAATACTTAATTAAAACTGAGAATCGGGAATAGAGCAGGATAGTAGGAAAGTTAATATGTTATTATTATCTAAATGTTATTACTCCTCATCTTCAGTAATTAATTTTTTTAGTATAATAATAATCAAGAGAATGTTACATATAAGAATGTTAATTGTTAATTAATTAAAGCATTTAAAAGAAAGTCGTAGCTAGACGTAGATTTTACAGTAAAAAGTTATTACAGGGCAAAGGTAAAATTGAAGAATGGGACAAAACAATGAAAACAGAAAATACAAACTTGAAACAAAACAACAAAGTTTTATAATTAATTAATTAAAGAGTTAATTAATTAGTTTACTGTTATATAGATACATGTAGATTGTTCGGGAAGGTGGGTTTTAGAGGAATGAAATATTATGACGCAAAACGCAACCAACAACGCTAAAAAAATCACGAGACTAAAAAATTACAAACAAAAATCAAATTAAAAAACTCATGTCTTTGTTACAAAGAGAAAAATAATTTTAAGCATAATTAAAATTAGTCACTTTAATTAAGATTTTCTTTTGTCGTACATAAAAGAAATTTGCATTTGTATCGCCGTTTTTTGACCAAAAGAAAAACAAAAACTGAAACCAATTTCAAACAATTTTTAAAAACCCTGAAAAATTAAAAGTGAGATGTATTTAAAAAATCACAAAATTTTTTAGTGAAAAAGAAATAATCAAAGCATTTAAGAGGCAATTAAATAATGTATTTACCAACCTAATTAGTTAAATACAAATTCCAAAGAATGAAAATTGAATTTTAATTATTTACTTACTTAAATGAAAAGCTACTGAAGAGAATCACGTGAATTACTCTGTAACGTGTAGTGGCAGTGGGTATTGTAAAGTTTCTGATACATTATTATAATTACCTAATTAATTATTATTACATTATAGACATAGTTAATTAAATCCTAATTAAGACGTTTTCGAATTGATGAGCATCTAATTCATGGAGAAATACATAAATTACCTGTATACTCTACTCTAATTAATTAATTAGCTGTAAGTACTGAAATGTTAATTTTTTCTTGTTCACCAAACCATTCAACTTTGAATTGGTGAGTTGGACAAGATTTTGATGACGATGAAACAGGAAGTTACATATTCTAAGGTTGATGAAGCGGAGCAAAGAAATTGTAATACCTTTACAGTTAATTAAACATTATTATTATACAAAATAATATTGAAAATACAGAGAAAAAATACCAAATTTAAAGAATCCACGGATCTGCGCAGTTTAAGTAAATAATGTAATAATGAATTTAAATACAAATATTAAATTGTACTTTTTTGGAAATGAAAAAGGAATGAAATGGAGAAGGAGAGAAATAAAAAAAAATAACTTCAAAGAAAAAAATCAAATGAATTCATTTCATTTATTTAATCATTATAATAAACATGTACAATTAAGCTACTCAAATAATTCTGTATTCACTTTCATTGTCCTGAAGCAGAGAGTTGGATTAGCACGGCGGCGAAAGCAAAAGTAAAATTTATCACCGTCACCGACGCCCCGAGTTGACTACTTTTATTTCTGTAAAGTTGCGCCTCCTTGTTGTTGCAAAGGGGTGCGGTGCAGACGAAAACGCATTTCTCCGTGTCCAGTGCTTCGACTGGTTTCGTTTGTCCAGGATGGCACCCTTCCGCATCTCTCAAATCCTTGTTACCACACCTCCTGGTAATCTTGTCCAACTTTCCATTGACAAAGAAACTGACGCGGACGCAGGTTGGCGGTTCCCCGTCAGTGCCGTTACATTGTTCCTTTTCTATTGAATCGTCGAAAGGTCCCAACTTGCATTTTGGGGTGTTAGGGGGAGGTTTTAGTTTTACGCTGTTATGTCTACTACTGCCGAGGACATTTGAGTAATGCCGTGCCAGTCCATTGTTGGTCGAAAAAGTGCAAAAGTAGCATTGGAAACTCTCTGCCTCAGAAGAAAAAGGTTGTTGTAAGGGGGCACCAGAAACCTCCTCCGATGCCGACCTTGACACAAAGAGAATCATAACAAGCAGACTCCAGCCTTTCTTCGAAGTCCACATCTTCACGCCTTCGAGAAATCTAAAACGTTTTACCTTCAAGTTCCAGTTGTACAAAGCCGTTCCAAACAAACTAGTTGAAAAAGTTAATGTTCCAGCCTGGAACTTCCAGACATTATGTTACTAAATAATTTTACATCAGTGGCTGTCGTCAATAACACCCTTTCACCTTGACCCTACCAAATAAAGTTACAATTCTAATGAAATGGTTTTCACCACTGATTATCTCAAACAGCCCCATAGTCCATACTTTTATGATTTCATAAAGTGCTTTTATAATCATATTAATTATTTCATTTCATGATTCATCATGAAACAGCAATGCAAAAATGCAATTCTTCCAGTCAGCAAAACCTGAACTGGAATTGTGCCCGGCTTTGATTTCCGGTTTGTTCTTCAGGTAGGTTGATGTTTGCTTGTAATTGCATGCAAATGCGTTGGACTTGGAATATTACGCAACGGAATTATTTTGTTTGCTGCATATAGATTATTAGCCTATGCAATAATTAGATCTCTGTTTTGTACAATTAACCACGCAATAATTAAATCATCATTTATACCATGCACAATTGCGTTGTGACAAATTAATTGCGTCGTCAACTTAGACTATATAGGTATATAATGTAATGCGTCATTGCTTTTAAGTGAATGATATGATGTTCACTCCATTTAAAGTTGTTGTCTTTGTTTCTTTTTTACGACTTCATGTAATTACCAGCAAGAGAAGTTTAATAAACTAACAGCAAAAGCGTTACTTCCGAGAAATACACATCTAGAATGTTATTGACAATTGTTTGTTAATGACTTTTATTGCTGATATTTACTATTTACTATTTACCACTGTAAAAACTACAAAGTCAGGAAGATTCGGACCTGGTGTAAATAACAAGAGAAATTGTGTACTGAAATTAACTGACCCTGCAATTAATTAAATAAAGGTAACTTTGTTTATTGATTAAAAAATTGCTTTCAATTTGCACATCTGATTTAAAATTCAATTTGATTGAGGACTGGGAGTGATTAAGTTCAATTGTTGATGTTTAGTAATGTACGCAAACGCAATGGAGGAAAGCAAGATGAAAGCCGGAGGTGGTGTCCAGTGCGAAAAACGAGACAGATATGAACTGACTAAGGAAGAGGTGCTGGCGCAAAGGGCTGAGAAGAAGAAACTCAGGGAGGCTCGGAAAAAGAAGTGGGGAGGTGATGCAACGACTTCGACTCCAACGACTACTGGTATCGTCGGAGTAGATCCAACAACCGTGAAGAATGACGAAGAGCGACCTTTCTGGTGACATGGAACATCATGACAGTGAAGTCGGGGCAAAATGCGATTTTTTGTCATTTAAATTTTGTACTTAATGTAGTTAAATGTAAACCTACTTTTGATTGAATTCAATTTCTGAATTTCGAACCCTCTAACGAATGGCTAAAGGTAGAGATCAAAAATTACAGTGAGAGGAAATAAAACATACAAGCAAGCCGAAGCAGTTAAAGAAACCATTGTTGTCTTGAGTCACTACATAAGAAATAATTAATTTGTCGACACGGATCTTCTAAACTACGCCTTTTTAAAGTTCAGAACATTTTTTTTCATTTATTCAATGTTTGAATTCAATTTCCAGTCAATACTTATTTTGCATAAAATAAAATGGTCACCATCATCCATCGCCATTATTACCATAAAAAATTAAGTTGCTCATTAAGAAGTACCAATTAAACAGGTTTGTCTTTATTATTAATCGTGATGGTTGTTTTGCCCGCTTCTTGCAACAAATTCTGGATTTCAGCTGCCCATATGCCAAGGGATTCCTTTAATCCTCCATTCCTGCTTTGACCCGTGACAATGACCTCTGAGGGAAGATTGACCTTTATCTCAAGTGAATTTGGTTGAAAATCCGCCTCGTTCAGCTGAAGTTGTTGCACATCAGCATTAACTCGCGATAAGGTCATGTCAAAAATGCCAACTTTGTACTGCCGATTGTTGTTGTCACTTCCGTCAATTTCCACAGAACACCAGTAGTCCACCACCAGCCCAACTTCTTCATCACTTCCGGAAGAAACTTTGGTAGTCGTTGTGCTTTCATCACCACCTCCAGAGTTTCTGGAAAAAGTGATCGTATTGGAACCGTCGACAATAATGTGCCTTCCGCCAATGGCAAAATTCCGGTAGATATGTCGTGGGAATTTCATATAATTCATGGGATGATCGTCAAAAACCCTGTTTTTAAATGAATAACAAAATTGCTTTTTAGTCAACCCGTCATCCTAACTAACTGAAAGCAACAATTATTTAATTGTAGTCTGTTATAAAATTCTTACTTAGCAGAAGGTCGCAAGGTGTGGAATTTGACACCCTTCACAACAATGGTTCCTAGTGCAGGTCCTATGATATTCAAAGACTCAGAGTTAGTTGCCACCACGTCGGAATTGGGTCCTGCTTTGATCGAGGTGTTCTTTAAATTGGTCAGGTTCGCCTTGCAGTCCGTTGCGTTCAGCGTAAGATAATCGTTGGCAGATGCCTCCACTTCCGTCGTGGTTCCGCAGAATCTCATGGTGGAATGACGGCAGTCTCGCAGGTTCACTCGTTTCCCTGTCCCGGACAATTTTGAGAACGGACAGTCGGTTACAGTGAGGTATTAGATTCTCCACATTGATGACTGCGTAACTGCTTCCTGAAGTAATTAAACAATTTAAAGTGTGCTTAGGAATTTCAAATTGACAAAAATAATGTTCCATCAGTTCCATTCAAATCTTGTAGAAGCAGAAGCTGCATACCTGACACATCAACTTCCGTTTCAGTTCCAAAGAGACGTATGTCAGCAAATCGGTTATAGTGCAACTTCGCCCGTCCTCCTGTTCCACAAAAGGTCATGTGCGGGCAGTCAGTTGCAGTTTAAAGTGTGCTTAGGAATTTCAAATTGACAAAAATAATGTTCCATCAGTTCCATGCAAGTCTTGTAGAAACAGAAGCTGCATACCTGACACATCGACTTCCGTTTCAGTTCCAAAGAGACGTATGTCAGCAAATCGGTTATAGTGCAACTTCGCCCGTCCTCCTGTTCCACAAAAGGTCATGTGCGGGCAGTCAGTTGCGGTCAGGTTGGAATTATTCACTCTGATGTCCGCGTAGTTGTTTCTGGAGAGCTGCAGTTCACTGTTCGTGCTCCACAAGGTCAGAAATCGATTTCCAATCACACTTCCTCTGTTGCCGGTCCCATCAAAATTAGAATAACGATTTCCCATGAAGGTTAAATTGCCAAACGTTGGTGAAACTGCGGTATTTTGTGACATGATGGATTCAATTGTAGAGGCTTCTGAAGGTAAATTCAACTTTCTACACTGTGTTAAAAAAGAGATTGTGCTAATCGTTCATTCATTGACAGATTCCATTCGAACTCGAAATTAAATGAACAAGTTTATCGACCCGGTACTTTCTTATGATTTTGTGATTATCTTCCGAAATCAATCAATTCAATTTCTGTAGCAACTCCAATCCACTCAGTCAGCAGGCAATTGATCTTTCACCAGCTTTACTTCTCCCGACGTGCTTGCGTACGACATGGAGGAAAGTAGGAGGGAAGCTGGAGGTGGAAGTGGGGGTGGTGTCCTTTTCAAAGAGAAGTCAGAGGTGAACTGACCAACGAGGTGCTGGCGCAAAGGTCCGAAAAGAAAGCTGACTGCAACTGGTATCGTCGGGTTATATTCTGGTGACTTGGAACATCATGACAATGAAATGGGGGCAAAAGGCGACTTTTGCTATTCGAATTTTGTACTAGTTAAATGTAAATGTAAACCAATTTCTGATCGAAATCAATTTCTTGAACGCTTTTAACGCATTTACTAAAGTCACAGTGGGAGGAAATTATACTTTTCTAACATTTTAATCAAACCATACAAGCATTTAAGCAAGCGGAAGCAGCTAAAGAAATCACTTCTGGCTCTTGATAGTGAGTCTTTTTCTAGTGAAACTTTTTTTTTGCGAGAAACGCCATATTAAATTGGCTTCGGTTGACATGTGTGAATATTCTGAAGATGAGTTAAGATGATGAAGTTGACTTAGCTCACTTAACCCAATTTTCTGTTGCACACGAGAGTTCATTCTATGAAATTCCAACCTAATTACATATTATAGAAGGAAAGATCTAACTAACAGCCAGCCAGCATGATAAACACGGGAATCCCATGACGGGATTTTGTCCGTTGTAACGCGTTGCAACTTGCAAGTCTCCTTTAGGTATGTACAAAAGCTGTTAGCCATGAATCTTACTTTTTACTTCACAACCCAAAATGTTTTTAATCACTCGAATTTAAAAAGTGGTAAATATCGTGACACATCCATGAATGTGCTGTGCTGTAGCTGTTTGGTCGCCTGGTCTAATTTGAATCTAATGTACATGTACATTGTCTTTCTACATTCTCTGTCATGTCGCGTCGCCAGTTGAAAACTTCTCTATCCACTCCCAAGGAGTTCAGAACATCCGACGCTTTTCATGCGACGCGACGCGCGCCTCTTTGTTTCTTCCAGGTTCTATTGCATTTGGCAGAATCATCCTTGCATTCACGGCCGTGCAAGGGAAATCGGTGGGTGGTCCAATAAAATTAAAGAGCTTCACATATTTTAGATTGGTATGGATTTGTAGTTTTAGAACACTTACATACAACTGATGTGTATATTGTGCATAGTATTTACCAGTGTCAAATTACTACACAAATTGTTATAAATTAATTTAGTTACATAGTTTTAACTTCGCCGACGAAAAAGATACAAAGTTTCAAAATTCAAAAGAACCGAACTCTTTCAGGTGAACTGGTGAGCGTGAGAGGCAGCAGAATCAACTGAATAATCAGCAGAATCAGCAGAATTGAGACTCCTTAAGCGTGTCCGGAACAAAGCATTTTAAGCAGCGAGAAGCCACCAAGTTTTTGATTGATTCCTGATTCATTCATCGGGCCTTTAATTGCAACGGATAGCTAGTAGTGAATTCAAGTTTTTTAAACGTAACGTTCTTATAATAATGGCCCCACTTCGGGTTCCTTCAGACGACAAGGCGAGCGAGACGGTGAACACTGGAACTGGTCTGAAGACTCCTGAATGTGCCCCTAACGAATCACTGGCAGCGGCAGAGGAGGAGGAGGAGGGCGGACTGGAGGAGCCAATTCCAAGGCGCTCCTATTTACAGATTAAGTCGATCCTACGGCGAAGGACGCAAAACGAGGTAATAAAATGAAATTAATTAAGGAAATTAAAAGCTCATCCTGGGATTTCACTATAAAATCAGTTCAGTCATTTGACCAATCTGGCCAATCTTCTGTCATGCCTTGTGCATGCAATTTATTAAATAATAATCGACTCTTCCATTATTTTGTCCATCAGGTTCGGGAAGAACCCAAAAATCTGCTTAGGGCAATGGCGGCCAAAATAAAATCGGATGATAGGAACAAAGGTAAATACACAAGCAATTAAATAACTTTCCCCAAGTTAGTTTGAGCAATCATGATGTGTACCTGTTCCAAAAAAAACTGGAGAGTCTGTCGATATCCCCTGTGGGAAATTTTTCTGTTCACATTTTTACTTTACGGGTTGTCTATCTAATTAGTAATTGTTTTCTGATAGCCCTGGGAAAGAAAATGTCTCCCCTGAAAGTCCCAAGAACTGTTGAAAAGATCCCCAATAATCGTGGACATGACACGACGAAATTGATGTACATGATGGCGCAAGGACTAGTGCCAAAATACGGTACGTTACTCGAATTTCTTATCTTTCTGTGTTCGACAAAACAATTATGATTCTTGAGCAAAAGGTGTTCATTTTTGAAAAGCAGATGATACTTTTTTGTACTCAACTGATATTACATGTAGCACTCAAAATACCGAATAAATCAATCAATCAATCAATTAATCAATTCGACTTACTGATTGGTGGATGCTAAATCGACATTCCAAAATAAAATCACCTTCTCAGTCATACCGTTTGAAATTGTATAAGGTTGGAGGGACAGTGGGTTATTATGCTACGCCAGTTATGCATCTGTTACTTAAAGACGGGCAATTTTAATAGTATTTACACGGTGGCACACGGTATTAAATTGAGAGAGGGTGCTTTATTTGAATCTGACCAAGAGACAAAACTGCAGAATTAATTTTCATAGTCAGCATTCTTTTGGAAAGTCATTAATCCTTCTCTAGTCCCTTGGACAATTTCAAGTGTCTATAACTAAACACGAGTTTAGCAAGGTTTCGAAAATGGCCATTTAGCATAGGATGTTAGATTCGTCACACAAAAAATCAACCAATCTCTGCTTTACAATTAAACTTTCAAATGATATGCCATGCCACTGTCACTTATGAAGATAACGACTAAAGCGTTTTGTTGCAGAAATATTTGAACTAATGGTGACGAGTTTGTTCTGTTTCTTGTTCGCTGAAATAGTTTCCAGTACAGAAGAAGGAGAAGAAAATGACAATTCACCGATGATCAAGAAATTGAATCCGAAAGGAAGGCAGCTGCCGAAGTTGCCAATCGTGTCCGTTAAACCCTTCTCTCTCTCACGCGCATCAACCAATCTTTATTAACTGACAGCAAGCAATTAATTAAAACAATGTATTTAATACACTGAATTACAACTAACAATGGATTTGCAATTGGAAAAATATATCTTAAATGGACTGGACTGAACGAACTCAACTCACTGATTTATTTGCAGGCGCTATTACAATTGAGATGTAATTTTTAATAACTAGTGTACATTTTAATTTTCTGTGGACTGAAGCTAGTACATAGTTAAACTCCAATTGTTTGAAACAATTTTATTTTAAAAGAATTGTTTCCCTCTTCCTGCTAATGAATTAACAGATACATACTTTGCATTGTATTACAATAATAATTAGTAATTATTAATTACTGTAACTTGTAAAAATCTACCTATTGTGATTAAGTTTCTATTTTGATTTAATTAATTATAACTATAAACTAATCAATTTTGGACAGTGAATTAAAAGTGACGCAGTTGACTGACTGTTGTTAATCAATTGTGAAATGCGTGCCAGTGTTTTATTTCTAATTCTTTGTCCAAAAGCCGAAATCTTGATATATTGCTACTGCTCAGACGCACGCTTGAGGTTAAAGTTCATTCATATGAAAACGATCAACGAACGTTACGATAAAGAAAGGAATTTTGGGTGCATTTACTGCATATTATGCAAATTTGCAACAGCAGCTAAAGCAAAAAGCTACTAAACGAAGGCAGTTTCATGTTGACGGATTGGGGGGCAATGCAATGTCGGAATAGGTTAGGAAGATAAATCTCATTTTACTATTCATTACTTAGGAATTTGGAGACTGGATTTTGGAATGGAATGGAATATTGACTTTGCTTCTAGTAACTAGAATCTAGTTCAGTGAGTTTACTAAAGCTTACTTTAACATGACTTCGAGTTTGATTTCCCTATCTGTGCTTTGTGTTTGTTTATCTTAATTTCCGGCCGCCTGCCTCTGCCATTAATAGCAAATAGCAAAAGCATTGAATGAAAAACAAATTATGCAATTTTTCTAATTTTAAATACATTATGTAAATTGCACGATTTTGTACACAAATGAAGACACTCCGTTTTTTTGTGGACTTTTCACCCTTCTGCCGCTTTCTGGTATTATTGTCTATTGGAATTTGGAATTGGAACGCACATTCGGGTTATTTTATTTTGTGCTACACTCTAGAATTGAAATTGTGCATTTAACTAAACTTTTTTAAATTAAACAATCATTTATTCAAGTTTCAAGATTTCCAAATGGAACCAGAAGCCTATCAAAATAAACCCCCAAAGGGTAGAGGTCGTGGACGGGGATTGCATGTCACCGTTGTTGTGGGTCGTGGCGGTGGGCGAGCAAGACTAACAAGAAATGCCTCCTCTGAAA